>JANIJG010165026.1:0-13165 GCA_024611175.1 Megaceryle torquata
ACCCCTCTGCTGGGAGGCCAGGCTGGGAGAGCTGGGGGGGTTCAGCCTGCAGAGGAGAAGGCTCCGGGGAGACCTTCCTGGAGCCTTTCAGGACTTCAAGGGGCCTGTCAGAAAGATGGGGAGAGACTTTTGAGCAGGACCTGTTGGGACAGGACAAGGGTTGATGGTTTAAAACTAAAAGAGGGAGATTTAGACTGGGGAGAAGGAAGAAATTTTTGACACTGAGGGTGGTGAGACCCTGGCCCAGGTTGCCCAGAGAGGTGGTGGCTGCTCCATCCCTGGAACCTTTCCAGGTCAGGTTGTCCAGGACTCTGAGCAACCTGCTCTAGTTGCAGATGTCTCTGCTCCCTGCAGGGGGACTGGACTAGATGATCTCTAAAGGTCCCTTCCAACCCAAACCAGTCTGTGATTCTATTATTCTAAGCCTGGCTCCCTGACTTCTGGGATTTGTATAAATATGAACACTTGGGCATTTTCTTCATTCTTCCCTGCATAATATCCACCAATTATCCTCCTGTTGGCGAGCATGCAAGTCATAGGTGGGCATCACTCATGAAGCAGCCCTGTTGGTCAGACTACACAGAGTTCTTAGCTGATGCAGAAGCCAGATGTGAAAGTCTCACTCTTTGTTCTTATTCAGATTTTGGGCCACAGTAAGTTTTGGCAGAAAATCGATGGTGAAATATTGACATGGAACAACAGGACTTATAAAGTTATGAGATCAGTACAGTTTCTGTACTCAAGTGATTTTTTTTTTCCCAAGAAAGTCTCCTTACGAGTGGTTTAACCTGTTTACCTCACTGTTCAGGGCATATTTCACATGCATTCTTTTGCATCTCTTTTCATTAACACGTGTCACTCCATAAACCTGATGGAAGGCTGCTCCTTTTCCCCATCAGCAATGGTATTAACTGGGTAGCAGATGACTCACCTTCTCCTGATGCACCACTCCTGGTGTACATCTGTGATACCATCACCTCCAGATGCACATTTCTGGAGTCCACCCCAAATAATTGTAAAATTGAATTAAAGTCGATGAGATTTTTAAAGCAAAGAAGGTTGAGATGCTTTTTTTACATCCTTTTAAGGATTCCTATTTTTGCTTTACTCTCCTACTATGACATCTACAAATTACCTTTGTTTTGGAAAGCAAGCTGGGATCTCAGTTTCCCATTATTGCAGAATTTCAAACCTTAAAAACTTGTAGTTCATAGGCTGTGGTAAAAAGAGGGTAGATTTAGATGAGATGTGAGGATGAAGTTCTTCACTGTGAGGGTGGTGAGACACTGGCACAGGTTGCCCAGAGAAGCTGTGGATGCTCCATCTCTGGAAGTGTTCAAGGCCAGGCTGGATGGGGCTTTGAGCAGCCTGCTCTAGTGGGAGGTGGCCCTGCCCATGGCAGGGGGGCTGGAACGAGTTGAACTTTAAGGTCCCTTCCAACACAAACTATTTTGTGATTCTATGAAAACTGATGATGATCGTGGTGCTCAAAAGAAACTATGTAAGCTCTTTATTTCTCTCTCAAAATACCAGATGAAGAATTGTCTAATATTCAGACCACTTTTCATGTAGCTGGAGAGAAAAACTCAAATGATTCTTTGACAGAATGGAACTTTCTGATAAGATCCATAAGGACCACCTGGGATTTAGGCTTTATGGACCGAAACGGATGGGTGGACAACACACAGGTTGGGCTGAAGGCTGAAGGGAAAGCAGTCTCTTCAACCCTCATCTCTATAAATTCTTCCTGAGGATGTACATGCATGCAGTATAGCTCACTAAATGCTTTGTGTTCTCCCTCGTGCTGAAGTATACAGCTGCTGCTTATAGGAAAGCACTCCAGGGACACTCAGAAGCTGCTATTTTCTCTGTCTCATCAGTGAAGCCCTGTAGGTGCTTGCAAATGGATGCGTGCCCAAAACCTGGGGACAGGCTTGGGAGAGGTTTAAAGAGGTTTAATCTAGTTAAGCAGGGTAGGACTGTGAAGGGGGGTTGGTGGCACAGGCTTCTGGTGAGATATGGCAACTGGAGATGACACCTGGGGTCCCTGGTGGGTTTATGTGGTCTGTACTGAAGGCAACGTTAGTCCCCGTGACACCAGGGTAAACTAAAGCTGTGCTGGGAGATACACACTTAGAAGCAGAGAATCATGGTATCATAGAAGTGTTTGGGTTTGAAGGGACCTTAAAGATCATCTACTTCCAACTCCCCTGCCACGGGCAGGGCCACCTCCCACTAGACCAGGCTGCTCAAAGCCCCATCCAACCTGGACTGGAACACTCCCAGGGATGGGGCATCCACAGCTTCTCTGGGCAACCTGTGCCAGTGTCTCACCAACCTCAGAGTGAAGAACTTTTTCCTTACATCTCATCTGAATATCCCCTCTTCTAGTTTGAAGCCATCACCTCTCATCACTACAAGGCCTTGTAAAAAGTCCCATCCCAGCCTTCTCGTAGGCCCCCTTTGTATACTGGAAGGCCACAGTAAGACTTAAATTCCCCCCCTATAATTATAACTGCTTTTGTCAGGCTTTTTTTTCCATTTGCAGTTCTCCATTCCTGTGCATTCAGCATGAACTGTGCTACCAAGAGGGTGTGTTTATGTGGTGGGTGATGGTTTTTTTTCTCTAAAGGGCTAATCCTTGAGATCCTCAGGGGAAAAAACAAAAAGGTTCTTTGAACATTATAAACCTGCATATTTGCCTACTGCTTATTAGACAAATCTAATCCCCTAGTCTGAATCTTCTCAGTGTCTGGGAAGAAGAAAAATACCCCGAAAGCAGATGGGGAAGGGTTAATAAAAGCAACACAGGCTGTGAAATTGAAATATTCTTTCTGCTTGGGTGATGGTAGGAAAGCACTCATCAAGCAGAGTCTCTTTATCTGCTATCTGACAGTGCCACAGGGGACAGCGAGCCGCCTGCAGACCAAGGTCGTTGCCTCCCTCTTGGAAGTAACGCGAATTCCGACATACTGGCACCGAAGTAAAAGCTGCAGCTCCAGCACAGCCAACCCGATCGAGTGACACAAGTCAGGGGGAAAAAAAAAAAGAGTGGAAAAACGCAGAAGTATCAGCACTGACCTCCCCAGACACAGGGATGAGGGAATTCTCCAGTCTGACCTCCTTTGTGATTGGAGTTTTTCCCCCAATTATTTCTTTGTCGAGAATGAGAACCTGTCATCTAAAGGGTAACTAAAAGTCACTAACCAACTGGGTGTAGGTCAGCTAAAACTCTCTCTTTTTGAGCTGGGAATCAAAGGAGAAGACAAAACATTTTTTAGGATAAAATCCTTCAAAGAATTGTGCACGCACTTACCCAGTGGACTAGATGGATGAATCTAAACCAGTAAATGGGGCCAGGCACTGGTGGGAACACTTGGCCGTGGGTGTCTGTACTGTTCAGTTGTTGGTCTTGCTCTTTGCTGTGTTGTTGGCTTCTGCTGCCTGACCTATGGGCACTGTCTGAGAAGGGCATGGGCCAGCAGCTCTTGCTGGCAGGCAGAAAGAAGCAGCCAGCCTGTCGTGGGGAAGAAGAATAGGAGCGGAGTTCAGTTAAATAAACAGGAGTCCTGATGTTTTTGATCTCAGGTCAGAGTATGAGATGGGGACAATATTTTTGACTGGGCTTGTTGGGACAGGACAAAGGGTGATGGGTTTAAACTAAAAGAGCAGCTAACCCAGTAGCTTTTAACTTTCCACCCAGGTTTCACACAACATAAAAATGACACAATTGGTTGGAAGTCTTCCCACATCCCACCCTTCATTCCTGTCCTGCACAGACATGGTGGCTGTGGTGAGGACAGCTGTGAGGAGGATCAGAGATGGGACCAAGAAAGAAAGAGGGGAAGCACCTACTTCTCTATAAAAGCTGTCAGTTCCCCGCTCCAGTTCAAAGCCAAACCCCACGGGCACTTTGGTGCAACCAAAGAAGTGCAGGAGGACCCTGAGAGTGTTTTAAGCGACTGCTTTGAGGAGGTTTCACACAGTATTCACCCTTGAGTCAAGCAGCAACTTGGAATATTTGTATCAGGAGGGATTCCAGTGTAGTTTGACTTTTGAAAGCCTGAAGTGTATAAACAATAAGCCAGATGTGCTTTCTGCTAAATGTAGCCCCATCAACAGGATTTCATTCCTACTCACTCCATTTATGGTCCACGTGAAGGAAGGACTAGAGAACACAGTGTCTCTGCAAATCATTGAATGTTTCGGGTTGGAATGGACCTTTAAAGGTCATCTAGTCTCACCTCCCTGCAGGGAGCAGGGACATCTGCAACTAGAGAAGGTCTTCTCCAGCTGAACAGCCCCAGGGGTCTCAGCCTTTCCTGGGCACAGAGATGTTCCAGTGCCTCAGCTTCTTCACAGCCTCCACTGGACTCTCTCCAGTCCCTTTTGAACTGGGGAGCCCAGAACGGGACATAACATTCCAGATGTGGCCTCACTAGGGCAGAGTAGAGGTGGGGGAGAACCTCCCTCAACCACACTCTTAATGAACCCCAGGAGACCATTGGCCTTCTTGGCTATGAGGGCCCACTGTTGGCTCATGGAGAACTCATCCACCAACACTCCCAAGTCCTTCTCTGCAGGGCTGCTTTTCTAATGTACTGCATTAGGAGAAATGAGTAGCAGGAAGGTTTTTACCACGGAGTCAAGATGAGCACAACCAAACACAGTCTCTGCTGTGCAGTGCTAACCATCTGACACAACTTCTGGAGGCCTGAAGCAACTGAGTCACTGACTGAATGACGTCCTTACTCAGTCTTCTGGCCACATGAACATCTTCAATATGGAAGAGCTGGAGGAGTAGATGAGTGTGAAGGCTGGAATCTCTACTGCTTTCAAAGGATGTCTGTCTTGGGCTAACAAATCCTCCCACAAACTTCAGCCAGCTCCTCAGAACAACATGAGAAGCAATCAAACAGATTGTGCCACTCTAAGATCCCTAACTGGCCTTTTTCAGTCTACTGATAAAGTCCATCAGTGACAACAAAACCTGTGGGTGATGGTACAAAGGGGTTTGCCACTCAGAGGGAGAAGAACGCTGGCTTCACACAGCTCCTTCTAACACAACGGGGGGTATGGACACAGCGAGTGCTGAGGAGTCAGTGCTTCCTGCTGCATTGTGGATTTGCACGTGGGAGATTCACCAGCTTCCTAACAAAGATAAAAACAGGAGGAAAAAGCCAATCAGACAGCACAGCTCTTTTTTTTTTTTGGTGCTGGTAAACTGAGAGGACGTTCCCCTTTTAAGTGACCAAAATCAAAGCCCACCACACTATGGGAAGCGAGCAAACAACATCCTTTTGCCAACAAGAAGAATCCAAAGCAGCAACACTTACCAGGGATGAAACCAGATCGTGGAACAAGCTAAACCTGCAGCAGCTTGATGACATGTTTTGGTGAGGAGGGAAAGCTCTTAGAGCAACAGCAGAACATTAACAGTTGTTCACTTCACATGGTACTGAGCAGTGCTTAGAAACAGCAACAACTTGTTTACACTCAAATAACGTCCCCACATCAAGACTTGTGAATTCCAAGCTCCCATATTCTGTAACTGATTTTGGTTTTTTAATCTTTTTTTTTTTATTCTGCTGTTTTTTCAGATGAACATCCCGTGAGCAGACAGCTTACAGTGTGTTCCTGCCACAACACCCGCAATGGGGCACTGGTATTATTCCAGTTGCAGAGCTTCCTGACCTTTTTTTTCTATGCCTGGCACCACCAGAAGGAAGGAAGAAGGAAATCTACTTTGAATCTCGGGTCATCTCCTGCAGTAGCTCTTAATTAAAAACAAATATCCATCTGTCACCTGGGATGTGCAATGGTATGGAGCTTGTCTTGAAGAACTGAGCTAGAGAGCTTCATTTTATTTCAGCTAATGGCTTCCAGGAGAGCCGGGTAAGATTGCTTCATGTTCCTCTTGGTGCCCAAGCGGGTGTTCATTGTGTCACTGAGATCTTTCCCTTTCCCCCTCTCCCTGGGCTGCTGCATCGGCTCCACCGTGGCTCCCACAGCCCCGGCTGGACGACAGCTCTGACCGAGGCGATGGCACCCCCGGCCCACAGCCTCATCTCCCTGCCCAGCCGCTGCCAACGCGACTGGGCTTCTTCTTCAGGCCCTGGCCGCCTGTAACAACCGGTGTGGGGGCTGCCGAGGGCCGCGACCTTGGCCTGGCGCTGAGGGAGCCCCCGGGGATGGCCCCGGCCCCGCGGCCTGGCTCCAACTCCCGGCTACCAAGGCCCAAAGTCCGGCCTGGCGCTGCCTCCGCGGCCTGACCTCGACGGGACCCCCAACCCCGTGTCCGCGTACCGGGGGTGGGTGTAACGGGGCCTGAGGCTCCCGGACAGCCCCGGCCCCGGCCCCGGCCCCGCCAGGCCTCCCCCGTCCCGGCGTTCCCCGCGCCGCGGCCACTCTACCCGTCGTCTCTGTGGACGGAAAAGGGCGGGGCGGGGGGTGTTGTGGTGCCGGTGCCGCCGAGCGGCGGGAGAGGCCCGAGGCGAGGGGGAAGGTGAGTGGCGGAAGGCTCCCGTTCCGGGTCCCTGGGGATGGGGCTGAGCTGTGCCCGTGCTGGGGAGGGTTTGTGTGGTGCTTGAGGGAGGGGAGGGGCAAGGCTAGGCCCTGGGGGTGCTGGAGGGGAGTGTGTGGGGAGGCGATGAGGGGAGCTGGGAGCTGTGGGGATGGGGTGGAGGTGAGCAGGGGTGACGTGTGTGCCGAGGTGGGGGATCCTGTCGTACGGATGTGGGATTTAGGGGTTCCTTGGGGGTGTCTGAGGTGTTTGGGGGGAAGAGGACTTTGGGCTCTGAGGGGGGCTTGGGTTGGGCTGGGGATGTCTTGAGGTGAGCGGGGAGAATGTCAGGGTTTGGGTCATGGGGGCTGGAAGTAGGATTTGGGGGTGTCTGGATTCTTGAGGGGTGTAGGGGGAGACTTGTCAGTATGAAAGAGTGCCCTGAGGAGGGGACTGGCTTTCAGGGTGTCCGGGTTTATTGAAGAGTGGGGGAAAAGGTGCTTGTGGGGTTTGGGAGCTCTTAATGTCAGGAAGGGAGAGGGGTGAGTAGACTTCAGGTCTGTATAATGTGGTGAGCAGAACAAGATGGATATGAGAAAGGTCCTTAGTTACGTGGGCTGGCAAAGGTGCAGAGATGAGCTGGTGGACTTTAGGTGGCTTCAGGATACAGGTTGGTGGAGGTGGGTGTGTATTTGGGAGCCAGTAACGTGGCTGATATTGTCGAGACATTAATGAAGAGCTTCAGAGCCTTGCAGAGTTGTTCAGATGTGATTTGGGTGAGGATTAGGAGCACCATCCAGAGAGGCAGGGTGGTTGATGGGGAACTGAGTGTTGGGGTTTGAGTTTTGTGTACCGTGCGTTATTTCTGGTAATTCACAGGAGTATTTGTAGACAGATTTGTGATGGTAGGTTTTTCTACATGCTTCTCTCTGGGGACAAGGATAAAGCCTGTAGGGTTTATAGGCACCTATCTGCTCTTGATATCCACAAATCCTGCTTAAAAGTGGATATAGCATCATGCTTTCAAATTGCTTTTATTCCCTGCTAGATCGGGAGAGTGTGTTGTGGGTCTGTGGTATCTGTAGCTTGGTCAGCAGTGCTGTGAGCATGGAGGGAGAGAGGCTGGGAAGAAGCAGATGGATACTGTTACTGCAATCTTAGAAGATGAGAGGTTTAACAGAGTTTTAGATTTGCCTTTTTGTATAGGTGAGAAGAGGATAAAATCCACCTCATGATCCTGCAGAGAAGTAGCGACTCTCCCTCATGAACCGTGTCTCAGTTCCTTTTCTCTCTGGTTGATTGAGGCTGAACCCAGCACTTGAGCTGTGGCTCTATTCAATGCTTGATGTGTGAGTGAACCCGAATCTCTTTGGTATCCTGGCAGCCCACCTGTAGCTGCTTGGGACTCCCTTACGCGCCCGAGGAAAGATGTGTTGGCTGCACTAGTTCTGATCCTACATATCCAGCTGTCACGTGTCCATAAAAGTTCAGGGGGCTCCAGAACTAGGGTAACATTCACTAAAGCTTTTTGCTCTTGCTTCAACAGGACAAAATAGTTGCATGTTGTGGGTTTGAAATTGTCCCATGTGCCTCTAGAAAGAAGGGAAACGTGACTCCGAATGGGGAGAGAAGACAAATGCTTGAGAGAGTTCCTGGGTAACAAGACATTCCTTGGTAGTGTTGTGCCATTCTTAGAAGGAAACTTCTGCTTTTGATGGTTAGATAAAATAATTTCTTGAACAGTACCTTTAAAATAATTCCCCTCGTGGACTGTGTGCTGGTTGACATCTGCTTTTGTAGCCTTCTGAGTAGGTTGGTTTCTAAGTAGACACAAGAAGGTTGGAGTTTGTCTAATATTTGGAGAAGTGTGGTGCTGGTGAAGTGGGTCTAATCGTATTTGAAGGAGCTTGCATAACAATGTAGTAAAGTGCCAGAGGTCTGAGTAAGACTGCCTTCGTAATCCCTCACTGGAGGGAGCTGGCCACTACTTAGGAAGTGAGGGCTGGAGGAACTGTGCTTTGGAGAACTTCTTATTTAAGAAGTTGCCTCGCTTGGAAATACCCTGAAGAGTCTTGTTTGTCTAAGACTAGTAAATACATTCTGTTTATGTGAGTCTTAGCTAAACAATTTCCTTCTGAAGTGTTGTTACAAGTACAGGTGAAAAAAACCAGCTTTCTTTACGTCAGTCATAAATTACAACAACTTCTTCTGAAACAATTGCTTTAAATAGTGCTCAAAATATTCCACACTGCTTTTTGCCAGTAAAAGAGCTGGCCTGGCATGATGTTATTAATTCTGAACACAGCAAGGTTTGATAACTGCTTAATCAAGACATAAGGATGATAGCAAAGTTCAAGACCTGAGTTCAAAGGCCTGCCACGTGAAGTCAAGTGCAGGTACTTTGTGCTGCTAATCATGTGCAAATAGAAAGTGACTGGAGGTGGAAAGGGTGCATCAGTCAAAGAACCATTTTTGTTGGAAGAGACCTTTCAGATCCTGCAAGTCCAACTGTTAACCCAGCAATCTGAAATAGTAAGATGATAGTTATTAGCATGGTTACGTGCACACCTTGATCAGTCCAGTAAGTTGTGATGGTTTGTGTTGGTTTACGGGTGATGGGGCAAAACTGGCTTGTAAGTGATGAATCTTAGAAGGGAGGTGATGTGAGTGACTTATTTACCATGGGGACAAAACACCTTCCAATGTGCAGGTAGCAAGAGGCTTGTGATAAAGGAAAAAGGAAACCCAAAGCCTCAGGGAGGTGCAGAGCTGGAGTAGGTTGCCTGGGGAGTGGGGAAAGGGAGAGGGCCAGACGAATCTGAGTGATGGGAAGAGTCATATAAAAGACAGATAAACCAGTTGTATTAATATAATTTTAGGCTTTGCTCTCTTCTGTGGGGTGATGTTGGTTCTTGTCTCTTTCAGCTAAGCCCATGTTACATTTCAGATAAACCCCTGAATTATGAACAATATATTGGGGTTTTTTAACTCCTCAGAAGTCTTTACAGACACCGTTCTCAAACCTCCCACTGTTTTGCTGCACTGGGGAGGAGGGTGTTCTCCACTCAGACATTCCTTTAGCCCATGTAAATGGGAGCTCTCCGAAGCAGAACCAGCGAGTGCATTTCCAGTTGCTTTGCCCTGAGGTTGTGCTCACCTGTGCTCTGTTGAGGTTGGAGTCTCAGCGTCAGCAGTTCTCTCTCCCTGTTGGAGGATGTAACTTTCTTTTATACACATTTGCCTGTTTTCCCAAATCCAAAAGGCATGTTTCATATCTATCCCACTTGGTTGTGGAACTCTCACTTCCTTAGGCAGCAAAACTGAAAATTCACAGGCAGGTAGATTAAAAAGAAAATAAACCAAGCCTAGAGCGGTGATAGTCAGATAGTTTGCTGATGATATGAAACTGGGAGGGGTGGCTGACACACCAGAAGGCTGTGCTGCTATCCAGCGTGATCTGGACAGGCTGGATAGCTGGGTGACGGTGAACCTCCTGAGGTTCAATAAGGACAAGTGTAGAGTCCTGCATCTGGGGAGGAATAACACCATGCATTGGTGCAGGTTAAGGGTTGCCCTGATGGAAAGCAGCACCACGGAGAAAGACCTTGGAGTCCTGGTGGACGATACATTATCCCTGGGAGAGCAATGTGTCCTTGTGGCCAGGAAGACCCGTGGCATCCTGGGGTGCATTAAGAAAACTGTGTCCAGCAGGTGTAGAGAGGTTCTCCTCCCCCTCTACTCTGCCCTAGTGAGGCCACACCTGGAATACTGTGTCCAGTTCTGGGCTCTCCAGTTTAAGAGAGACAGGGATCTACTGGAGAGAGTCCAACAGAGAGATACGAGGATGATTAAGGGGCTTGAGCATCTCCCCTGTGAAGAAAGACTGAGGGAACTGGGGCTGCTTAGTTTTCAGAGGAGAAGAGTGAGAGGGGATTTTATTAATGTCTATAGATATCTGAAGGGTGGGTGTCAAATGGAAGGAGCCAGACTCTTTTCTGTAGTGCCTGGCAACAGGACAAGGAACAACAGGTATAAACTTGAGTATAGAAGGTTCCACCTCAACATGAGGAGGAATGTCTTTACTGTGAGGGGGATGGAGCACTGGCCCAGGCTGCCCAGAGAGGTTGTGGAGCCTCCTTTTCTGGAGACTTTCAAAACCCACCTGGATCTGTTCCTGTGTGGGCTGCCCTGGGTGACCCTGCTCTGGCAGGGGGGTTGGACTCGCTGATCTTCAGAGGTCCCTTCCAACCCCACCATTCTATGATTCTGTGATAGTATGTTACAGCAGGTGCGTTCTCCAAGGGAGGAGCACTGACTCATTTCTCTGGTGAAATCAGACATTTAATCTGGTGGTGACTGAGACCAGATCTTCCAGAGGAGAAGAGAGAATCCCTCTGATGGGCAGCTGATATTTAGCAAGAGCCTTATACTCCAAAGCGTGGAGGTTTGTGTACCTTGGGAAGTTGTGTAACTTTCTATGTGCAGTTGGTTAACTATAGGTGATGTTAACCCTAGTCATAAATATATATATTTATTCTCAATCTTAAACTCTTGCTGTTCGTGGCAGAGTGAATTGAATAATTTCATAGGCTAGATAAATTTTTAGATGATGTTTTTGGTTTCTAAATGGTGCTTTTCCATTCTCCTGGTCAGCTGGCCCTTTGCTGAAAGGTAAATGGATGTTCAGTGTATTGGGGTGTTTGTCAGGTGGGGTATCTTGGAGTTCTGCTCAGCAGCATTGCCAACCATTGGCCATAAAACTGTGGCATTCTGAGCAACTGTGCTGAAAAGTTGATCACGTTCAAGTGAATATTTCTGAGCTGGCAGGTTTTTATCTCTTGTTTTCGTTTCATTTTATGTTAAGCAGCTTTCTACACTGTTTTTTCATGGCTGCTAGCACAACACGTTGCAGATGATGTGATGTTTCAGGCTGACGTGTAATAATCTTGATCATATTTGAAACTCTTTTTTGATGCGTGCTGAAATGAAGTTGGAGAGCTTGGTTTGATTTTACAACTCAACTACCGGAGAAAATCTGCGAGAGGGATGGTGGGGGAAAAAAAAAAGATGAACATCTAATTGTCCTTTAATAACCCTTTTCAAGTGATGTGTAATCTGTAGTTTTAATTAGCTTTACAAAGGAAACAAGTTCTTTATGGTTATGCTTCCTCTTAATTCCTCTGGCAATTGGTTGTTGCTTTAACACGCTGGCAAATCGCAGCCACCTCTGACAGGGGGGAGTTCCTACAAGTTAAGTGGAAATGATCCCTGTGGAGCAGAAATGAGCCCCTCTTAGTGCTGCTGGTGGTAAGAACTCAACCCTTATTCCACATCAGAGCAGCAATGCAGGCAGGAGAGTTTGTGAATGCTGGAACTGGAAGAGGCTTTGCTCTCTTACCTTCTTAGATGAGAAAAACACTTGATGATGAGACACGTGTTTCAAAGAAACCTTCAGCTTCGTAATGAACTGTTTGATACAGAGCTGTTTAAAGCACTTATTAAAATTTTGAGTTAATTTTATTTTTTATTTGTTAATGTATTTTTATTCTTAATGCTTCATTTATGTCGTTTGAAGCAGTATAAATTACTTCCTTGGGGTTTTTTGCCCTTCTTCTCTCTTTTTTTTGCCCTTCTTCTCTCTTTTTTTTGCCCTTCTTCTCTCTTCTTTTGCCCTTCTTCTCTCTTTTTTTTGCCCTTCTTCTCTCTTCTTTTGCCCTTCTTCTCTCTTCTTTTGCCCTTCTTCTCTCTTCTTTTGCCCTTCTTCTCTCTTCTTTTGCCCTTCTCTCTTTTTTTTTTTCCCTTCTTGAATTGTTTGTGATAATCACTTCAAGTCTACTGATTTAAAGCTGCTTTTTTTTTTTTACACAAAGCCAAGATAAATTAAAACCAGCCATTGGGGCACCAGAAATATTTAGCATATCATTTCATAATACCTTTGAATGCATCTAGGAATTGAAATAGTGAATAAGAAAAGGAGTTTGTTTTCCTGTAGTCAAAATACTTTGTGGGATATGTTTACTCCCTGCACTGGAGAGCTTATATTGTAAAGACAGGTATCCATATAGGTCATTAGCTTTGTAAGATGTTCATTGTCATTACCTTGCAGAGATGATGGAGCTGCTGCGTTAGTCTTCTGACATCTTGCACTGGATCCTCATGGTCTGTCTGAAGGACGGGTCTGTTGTGTGTTCTGAATGCACCAGGTAAATCCCAATAACAACTTTTCATGGGAGGTTTTGATCTGTTAAAGAAGTCAAGAGTGGGCAACTTTTATTCTCCATTTAGTCCTACTTAATTCTGGAAAAGGAGCCTGACAGGCTGTTGCCTAAAATTTGTGTTTGTGTGCTGTATGGGAAACTCCCGTAACTGTGACACTAAAGCAGCTGTTTCCAACACGAGTGAAGATGGAGCGTGTTGGTGGGAGGTAGCTGGTTTTCATAACCACCTGTAAGAACTATACTCAGCATTTCTGATGCTTGAGATGAAGCAAAAAGGGGGAACATAGTGGTATTTTTCAGGTAGATAATCATAGAATCACAGAATTGTTTTAGTTGGAAAAGACCTTTAAGGTCATCGAGTCCAACCATTAACCCAGCACTGCCAGGGCACCACTGACCCCTGGCCCTCAGCACCACAGCTCCATGGCTTGGAAACCCCTCCAGG
>JANIJG010165343.1:0-13146 GCA_024611175.1 Megaceryle torquata
GCTGAGCTTAACAACATGCGTGAGAAAGCATCTCCTTTAAAGGTACAAGGCCCTTGTCTTCTAGCCATTCTCCAACACAGCTACATGGAGATTATAAGTTCTTCATCGTTTTGTTGAGGAGACCTGGAAGAGGAATGGCAGTAAGCAGGAAAGGCAGGCAGAAAGAAAGGAACTAATTTCTAGTGGGTTGCCACTAGCTTGACCTGTGTTAGAGGGCCACATGCAAATGCATGCTCTTCTGTTTGAACATGGTCACCTCTTCAAACATTACATCATAGTGCTCTAAGAGAAGAAAGAAGGAACAGAGGTTGGTGCTGTGAGTCAGAGGCAAATAGAAGTTCTAGTGTTCTCTAGAATGGGAGTCCACAGATTTTCAGGCCCTTGGAGAGGGGATATGGAACATTAGTCCCTCAAAGATGCAGAATTTCAATTCCCACTTCCAACAGCTGCAGATGCAGCATGATGAGTTTTTTCTGAGTTATCTGATTTTTCTTCTTTCAGTGGTGGGGCACAGAGCATTCCTCTACAAAGAAACATGTGTCAGTGCTTAGGTTGTCAGACAGCTAGACTGCCATGTGTCTGTTCCTGGATCTACTGCTTCTTTTTTTGCTGGCAAGTACAGGCAAAATTGACCATCAGAAAAGAAGTTTGAACCTTGTGTTTAAGGTAACTGATTTGGAGATAGTTGTCTCAACTGCTGGCCTTGTCTGTGGGAGAACCCTGGGTATGCCTTGGAAGGTCGTTTCTCTATAGGTTAGATGGTGTCTCTTGTCTTTTGCATAGCAAAAAGTATGTCGCTCTATTACCACAAAAGCAGGAGAGAGTCATGTGACTCACAGGCACCTGAATGTGCCCTTCTCTTCCTGGGAAAGAGGAATTCTTTTTTCCTTCTGTCAATCCTCCTTCTGCTTCTTGGTGCTTGGCAGAACTGAACTTGAATACTTAAAGGACTTGGAAGTTTATCCTTCACTTGATAGTGGCAGTGAGTCTTTCTTGTTCATTCTGCCTCCTTCCCACCATGTTATTGTAGTAGTGTCAGACTTTATGCATGCCCCTAAAGGGGTACAAACTTTGTGGGGCTGCCTCTATTCCCCTGCCTGTCCTAGTATATGTGTCCATTACATTGCTTGAAAATGCCTGTATTGATTAAAATTTTAATTTGCAAGAAGACTTTGGAAAGGTTTTAAAAAAACTTTTTTTTTCTTTTTTTTCATGAAAAGCTTTTAAGCACACAGTTTGTATGCTCTCAGCAATTAAGAAGAGAGACTCATCACAAACCTGGTCTGCATGTGGTCTCTGGTTGGTTTCAACTAATGTGTCAGTGTAATTGTGCATGCCCAGGGAGATAGGGCCAGTGAGGCAGGAAATAATATTCTATTCTGAGTACCTCTACAGAAAGTAGGCAACATCTTTGACTCTTCCTTTGTAAAAGTGTCCATAATAACAAAATAGTGTTTAAAGGAGGTTTAGTTATCACACTCAATGTTGTTATATCAGAGTCTCTGGTGGGGTCCAGGGGTCTGTCCCAGCTCAGTGGGAACAAGCAGTCTGTCTCTGCAGGGCAGTTTGTTACAGAGCTGTGGTTTATTTTCCATTTTTGAAAACTTTAGCCCTATTATGTCCCTATAAGAGGAGGAAAGGTCTGCCAGCTACATGATCTCACTGCTGCAAGCATGGTCTGAGATCAACTATGAGATTCAGATCTGAAGTTATTTGTGTCAATGAATTTGGTAGATTTGCAAAATAATTTCTAGAATAGCTGGTCAGGTTGCTTCTGAGTAAACCCAGCTCATAGCTACACTAGGTGTTTTTCCAACTGTAGTGTTTCAGCACAAGCAAATATTTTGAACTTCACCTAACAAGCACAGCTTGCAATTGCCTTCATGGTAACCTCTACCACACAGAAGGAGCTGTTTTCAATACATTTATGCATTTTTTTGGTTTATGCTACAATTGAGAAATAATTTCAAATCTAGGTGCTTCTCTGGAATCTCCTCCCAATTTTGAACAGCTGTCTGAGAAAAAGCTGTTTGATCTCTCTTGGTACCAGTATTTACTATTTTACTTGTTATGGCAGATTGATAGTTTAACTCCTAAACTCCTGTTTATGCTCCTCATTTCATGCTTCTGTTCTCTAACCTGGCAATATACTCAGTCAAAAGACTCAGGCTTACTTTCCAATATGACTTAAATCTCTGCCTAGACACACACTTTTGGAGGATGCTTTATGCTGGCTTAGCACCCAGGAAAAGAGACATATTTTATATGTAGGACTGAATCCATTGGGCTGAAATGTCTCCTGTAGAATTTTGAGGCTATATCCCTATAGCTGATAATCTTCCATCCAAGTCTTCTCAGATTATGAAGTATGATTACTTCAGGAGCATCTAGCCAAAGGAGACTTCCAGTAAGGCCACACAGGCAGATAGTAGGACACCAGATCACTTCCATAGCAAGATGTTGGCTTCTGGAAGAGAAGATGAACATGACATCCCTTTCTGCTGACTGTGTGTCTTGTTGTATTGCCGGTGAGCACTCTGCCAAAGATCCTAGTGCAATTCACACCTCTGTACACCCTGACGAAGTGTTCCTGTTTCTGGTCATGTGCCCTGAGTTCCCCTGCCATGAAGACAGTGACTTGCCTCCTGGCTAAGATGCTTGTTTGGTACTTCTGGTTTATTTCTTAACTGTCATCTCATAAAACTGCCATCAAGTGATACTGCTTCTGCCTGGACTTCAGTTCCTCTCCTCCAAGACTGTATACATGTGTGTTGCTGTGCTGGCAGCAATGCTAACAATTGCTTAAAACAGATGAGTGAAATGTATCCTCTCAATTACACCACAGACAAGGGTGTTCTACTTCACGTCTTGAATGTCTGCCTGGGTTAAATGCTGGGCATGTCAGCTTCAATGCTGTTTTAACTCCAGCCAACTATTGTGAATTGGCCACCCTGACTTAAGAGCAACCATTATTGTTTTTTTCTCAGTTGTGGAAATGCTGTCTATTGTTGGTTCTTACATGGTTATTTGTCTGGTATTAGTGTGTGGTTTGCTTCATAATGAAGAAGACTATGTCCTTAAAAAATTAATTCTGATTAAAAGACAGCAATTGAGCTAATCTAGCTCAACAGAGACAAGCTCTAGATGACCAGTGAAACCAGGGCTTGATTCTGCATACAGGGTCCTGAGCCCTCATAGGTACTGCTCTGATACAGCATTATGTAATTTACAAATTTCAGCTGTTGTAAACATGTCTTTTTTTGATAGAGATCTGTCAGTCTACAGCAGCTGAAGACCAGTGTTTCTACTAATTTCTTGCATGTGTAAGTAAACTAATCATGATTTTTCTTCCTCTTCTTAAAAATTCACAAAAATCCCTTCAAAATCTCATGGATTGGAGTATTTCTTGTTTCCACACAATCTGAAAAGGATGGATAAGATCTATCATCTCTACTGCCGAGTTGTGCATGGCAGAGGCATTTATGGTACATTACCAGGGAGAGGCTGGATAACCTAGTGTTGATATTAGTTACATAATATCTCAAACATACCCCAAGTGCAGCACGAATGCTTTAGAGTGAAGCAACGATCTCGTTTTAAGAACAGTGTGACATAGATTATATTTTTCTTTTTTTTCTAGTTTTTTTCTATTAATTTTCCTCATGAGATTAGTTAGTTGATTAAACTGCAATTCAGTTATAACTTGTGTTACAGTTGAGAATAAAGCAGATGTAAAGAGCTGGAGTTGCTAAAGTATTTTTTGCCTTGTAAGTTGGCTGGAAATAACGGTTGGGATTAAATAATAAGCATTAGTTTTAGTAGCTTTTGGGTGACGCGCATCTCACAATAACCTTGTCTAACAGTAGGAAATGCAAAAGTGATCCAGTGAAAAGTTGTACATTCCATGGTAAGAAAAACAAACAAACAAACAAAACCAAAACGAAAACATAATAGTCTAATTTATAAAAATATTTTAAATAAGTTTTGAATCCAAAATTATCCCTAAGTCAGGAAATGCAGTGACAATGTGGTTCATATTTTATTTGAAGTGGATACATAAAAAACATTGACATGCATTATTTGTGATTTTAATGCACCTGCAAAATCTCTAATATATCATCATTGGCATTGGAAGGGCAAATAAATTATCTGGGCAGAGTGTGCAAATGAGGCCACCAAGCTTATGGTGATCAAACTCCAAGCTAAATACAACCAATCCTACCCAGTGTTTAGATAATATAATTATCTTTTAGGTTAAGGATGTGACAGACAGGTAACCTGTGGTCCATGCTAGAGAATACTGTATTTAATGGAAACTAACATGGCTTAGTGTTGTATTTATTTCTTTATTTTGTCCTCCCACTTAAAGCTCAGGGAACAAAACAAAAGCAAATCTATTCAGTGCAGAACAACCTGGAAAATAAAATTAATCTTCCCACGAATTTCAATGAGGGAAAGGGCTCAATGAGAATTCTTAATCCCCAAAGAGTCAATTTGTACTCTAGGAAGATATCTCTAGGTGGACATCTGCAGCAGGAATGAAGCTGGAGCCCAGCACCAGATTTATGCATGGACTCCATGTGGTGGGATAAGTACTTTCTGTCTCTTTGGGCTGGATGCTTAGAATGGCTTCTTGCTTTATTATTGCAGCGCCTGAAGCTGAGCAGCATGTCTTCATACTGCTACCACCTGCACATTCAATCATGACAACTTTGCTGGGAGAAAAAGCCACTAGCATTTTGCTCTTATTTCTGTCACTGACAATATGTAAAGCAGATGCTGTAAATACATTTTCTTGTGGCAGGGACAGACAGAAGGACTTTCCTTATCAAAAAAGTCTCATTATCCAAGTTGAGCTGTACTGTGCCATCTTGCTCCTTACTTACTACTTTGGTCTCTGAAATGGTCTCAGAACTAAAAAGTCTGCCCTATACAGTGCAAGATGGATGCTCTCCTTATGTGCTTGGATTCCCATTTAGCTTGAGCAACACAAAAAAGAAGTATATATCTCTGCCAAAATTTTGCCTTTGATAATTAGGGGCTTAAGGAATTTCCTCAAGGATCAGAGAATTGCTCAGGGAGAAGGGCCTGGGAAAATCCTCCTTCCTGTGTTTGTGTTGAACTTCCCAGTATTAGAGTGCTCTAATAAGAAAGCAGTATGCAAATATTCTGGGAGACATTATAGTGGGCTAATGGCTGAATTCATTGGTTCTGTCAAGAGCCAGATCTACTTCAAGTGCAGGACACTTAGAGCAGAAGAGAAAGATCACATTCTTTTGTCTTTGAACAGCTTGTAAGAATGAAGTGCTGCTCATCTTTGCAGAGAAATTTTTCTCTGTTGGGAAGGATTAGTCAGAGATAACACAGAAGATAAAAAACAATTCTGTAATTTGAGGGTTTTGAAGGTCCTAGAAGGCCTTGACTTCAAGACAACTGACATCGAGAGGAAGGCCACACTTGATTTGAAATGGCCTGAGTTGCATGTGAATTTTTAAAGACTCCAAGATAAACTTGTATATGCTTTCAGATGCTCTTTTGCATCTCCGCCATGCTGTGCTTTTATATTGACTTTCACGGTTCATTTTCCATCCTTTCTCAATAGCTAACATACAGAGACATGGACCCTGGCCTATTTTAAGAGTTTTTGTGGTTTTTTTTTTTTTTTTTTTTTTTCTCATTTCATGAACCATCCTGTCAGGGTGTTACTTTTCTTTGTTTTACTTTGGTGATAACACTAAACCCACTTAATAGGAGAGTTTAGGAACTGTTTCTTGAGATGTATCCACCAGGATCAGACTGTGTAGTATTCCTCATCTACTGTGCAGTGCCTAGCAGAAGGACCTCATTGACATCTCTTGTCTCAGATTCAGGACTGCTGCAGTGCCCTGAAGAGGCACAGAGAGGATCTTTTTGTTTAGTCACTCCCACAGGATCATGAATGCTTCACGTAATCCATGTAAGAAAGACAATCAGGCCTTGCCCTTGATAGTGTTTTCTTGCCAGTGATTGTCACACAAGCTCCCATCTCACTGCTCTCTGAAGCCACCTGGTAATTCCTGCCCCGTATTATCGCTTTGCACAGAGTCCTTGTCTACCTGCATGACACTTTCTCATGTTGTCCTTAGGAGCACATATTTTTTAACAGTGTAGCTAGTACAGGGAACAGCATAAATCTGAAATTCTGCTAATGTGTTGTGGTGTCTGTGCCTTTGGAGCTGCTGTGTTTCATAGAAATGTTGAGGTCTGTTCTTCCTGGTGACATTGTATCAAGACAATGGTGGAAGGGAGGAAATGAAACAACAAATCTTGTTCAAGGCACAACACTCCAATTATCCACTGATAAGTGTGCTACCCTTCTTTGGACTGCTAAAACTTCTTACCTGCAACTGTGTGCCTGGATTTGGGTATTCACTGTTATCTGGAGCTTCTTAGACTCAGCAGTGAGGACAAAGAAATGTTACCCTGAAAATTTACACAGCTCGGCAGTCTGGATTACAGGCCTACTATTCACATGGTTCTGCTGAAAGAGATAGTGTCAACTGCCAGTGGAATTTACATGTAGGGGCTAATACCATCAGACACTTTCATCCATTGAACTTTGATTCTGTCTCTGCTTGTCATGAACTGGACTCAGAATGGAACTATAGCAATTTATGCTGGGGCAGTGTAGGTGCAGCTCTCCCAAAGAAAGACTTAGCTTTAGCAAGAAAGCATGGTAACCTTTGTTAGAAATGTACATCCTGACCTATGAATTATTTCCTTTATATATGAGGCATGCTTCAGAACTTCCAGAAGTAAGCAAAATATCTTGTTCATGTGGTGGTAGGGTACCCTGTACTGCTACCGGTTGTACTGCACCATGAACCACAGCTGATGAAGCCTCCTCACAACCTCAATTCCAGCTGATCTCTTCTCACAGAAAGCCTATGCCACCCTTTGAAGAGCCATTCTGTGCCAAGAGGATGTTTTCTCTCCCTCTCAATCTGTTAGATGTGTTCATTGCCACACAGAAAAACTACTAGGCTGGATTTGCTAAACTGCTGGTCTTGCTGAGAAAGTGACCTCTCTGTCCCTCCCAGTAGTGTGTGCAGAGTACCGTTATTGTACAGGGCATTGAGTATGAGCAAGAAGGAACCCTTCCTTGACTGTACTGATTATATGAGAACAGTAGGTTCATAGGTAGGAGAACAATCATTGTTACCCACCATTCCCCATAATTTTTTACTCCATTTAAGTGTTTGTAGAAGGAATCGGAGACTTGCCATTATATTACTGTCATTCTCTGAGTAGTTAAATTCATTTCAGGGTTCAGGCAGAGAGACCTGAAGTTCCTTACATTATGTCAAATGCTCAATGTTCATGTTTGCTAACCTTTTAATTAGAGAATGAAATAGAGAAATTAGTAAGAAGTTACTAACTTGAAATGCAAAACACTCAATAAAGCTTTCATTTTAACAATGTCCCTGTTCCTATGATCTTTAATTATAAAACCTTTATAATGGACCCAACTTGTAAGTCAGTCTTTATTAAAACGTATTAAAACTGGCAATAACTGCTCTATAAAAAAATAAGAAATTAGGCAGAGGGGTGTTTGTTGTGGTGTGGTGTTTTTTTGTTTGTTTGTTTTTGTTTTTGTTTGGGGTTTTTTTTTGTTTGTTTGTTTGTTTGTTTTGGTTTTTTTTTTTCCCTCTTGTTTGAATCCAGCCCTCAAAAAAACCTCAAGAAGCACACACTGGGGCAGTGGGAAGGGGAGGACTATTGGCATAATTTGTCTTCTTGCAGAAGCTGACCTACCCTTTCAGCCTTTGTTGCTCAAGAATAGAGTGGAAGTGGTAGTGAGCCACTTGGAGAACTGACTGACTTTTGGCTGACTTTGTGGTCATGAGCACACAACAGTTTGGTAAATGAGGCAGTTCCACGAATTTGTCTTCCAGTGTGGCTTGTTGGATTATGTAATTTTTTCACAGGCAATAGGGAGACTCCTGTCTGTTTCACAGCATATTCTGGGCCCCTAAAGGATATTGGGCAATAGATGCTGTGAGCAGATTGCTTTCTTCTCCCTGTCCTCCATCACCTTAGCACAATGTCAGAAGCAGAGCTACTTCTCTATTAGCTTTTACTCCTGAGGTCATTCACTTCTGGCTCCAAATGGCAGATGATTTTTAGACATTTTCTCAACACTGTCCATGTACTGTCAGCAGGCCTCTGGGTTTTAAAAAGCTCATTATGGCTTATACCTATGCTGTCCTTTGTATGTATGAGTATGGTTATATTTAGTCATTTGCTCACTGCAGAATGGACACCTGAACCCAACATGCCTTTCTTTCAAGATCATGCCTGTAGTCACAAATGTGTGCCAAAAAACCCAGTCTGTCAGGCAGTATCAGTGTTACTGCCATTTGTGGTATTACCTTTAGCGTTCCAATGCAGTTTCACAGCAGAAGTAGGTTGCACTTCAGCTGTGATGATCTATCCAAAAAACAATGGTGCTATTGTTTTACTGCTGCACGTCTATGTGCAGATAAAAAAACCCCAAGAAGCATACACTGGGGCAGTGAGAGGGGGAGGAGTACATGCATAATTTGTCTTCTCCTTGTAGAAGCTGGCCTACCCTTGCAGATAGAAACTTTTTCAGCAGAATCCACTCACTTAGAACATCGGGATGCTTTGCTGCCTGATATACTCACACTCTGTCAGGATGAGGGGGAGCTGTATTTAATAGTCCTTCTGTTTGATTCAGCTATTTCCTGGCACTTTGCATTGATTTCCATCTCATCATGACGTTGTAATAATTCTAGAGGCATGACAAAACCTAATCTAGTCTAATTTTTCAAGTGTCTTCCATGTTTTAGCTGTGACAATAGTTTAAATCTCTGTTGTCTTTGTTTCAGCAGAACTGCTGGTGAGTTTTCACTCTCTTGTGGAGAGTGTGCATGTATTTGTGCAGTTGACTATTCTTGTTTTGGTAGACAACTTTGGTTTTACACCCCATGTGTTTTATGAAATTGAGAGCACTTTGTTATGATGATTTTCCCTGTGTGGCAGCCCCTTTTAGCTTGCCATCATCCAGATAAAGGACTGCAGACAGGTTGGTGTACTGGAAAGCTGTTCAGCTTTTTTTTCTGGTAATGCAAAGTGTTTTGTCTCTTAACAAGCTACGCATCTCTTACTACCTTACATTATCCACTTTACACTTACACTACTGCAACATTGGGATAAATGTCCATGTTATTATTCAAGTGATTAATTTTAATGAGGGGTAGACCCTGCAGAGCACACTCCCTGCAGCACATTCTTTCACCTGACAGTAAATCAGTTGTGCATCAAGTTTACAGACTTTACAAAGCAATACAAACGGTTTCCAGGAGACTTTTTATTGACACTTAGGCAAACATACTGATGGATACAAGTAACACAGCAGATCAACACATTCTGAGGTCCCTCAAAGAAGCAAAATTAACTGACCTTTTAAGGGACCTCCACAGGCACTGATTTCCCTTCAGGAGAATGGACAGTGCACAGACAATGTTCTTTTACTGTATCTGATGGATGCCCATGTTAGCTGAGATTGTTACAGTTGGAAAACTTAGACTCTAATAGAGTATAATCGTTTATTTGGAAAGCAAAAAGGCAGCGGGCTGGGCGGCCGGGAATCGCAGCTCCACCAACGGCTCGCGCCTCGGATGATAAAACGCGTTACTTTTATAGTCTCTTGCTTTGACGTGTGGCTCCAAGTGACGTGGCAGCTTGAATTTTCTGGCGGCTGCGCATTTAGTTGTTCTGGTATTTTCTTCTGGTAGTTCTCGGCTTTCTTCTACTCCGTGTGCAACTTCACAGCCGGCAGCACACATCCCAGCCCCGCCCCGGCACCACCTCAATGCTCTAGGCAAACTGCTGCTGGGCGGAAACCCCGCAACTACACGACCCATCTCCACCAGGCAACCACAGCACAATGCACCCCATACCAATTACAAAGCAAACACTTCACAAGAAGTAGAACACAATTGTGGCCAGGGCTGCTTCACAAAACAAACAACAAGACCTAGCTCCACATTTGGTACACTTCAAAATCCTATTGCAAATACAACTACACAGTTTATCCTGATCAGCAAATTATCTTTAGTTGTTTATTACAAGATGAATCTTATTAGGGTTGTCTTCCTGGGAGAGAGCCCTAAATGGTCACAGCTACATACTTAGTTTAGTTTGGCTCAAAATGTTTGCAAAAGCAGGAAGATCTGTTTTTGCTTTCATGTCTGCTAACCAGCAGTTAGCTTTATAGATTCATCGCAACAGCTTACTCTTTTATTCCTTTGCTTGCAACCTGTTAAAGCTTGGTAGACAGATGCAACAAGGAGAGGTGCTGTGAAAGCAGAGGACATTTTGAGAGAACAAGAAGGTATCTTGCCAGGAGAATTTGAGTCTGATTGATCATGTATTATTAGCTGCATCAGGGCTATGGATATCCTGGAACAGAGACATGTCCCTAATCTTCTAGAATTTAAATAATGATTTTAGCAAAGAATCCATAAGGTTTGTGATTGGTGCTACATTTACGTCAATAAACCAAGCTGTTGTCTGTCGTACATCTTCTAATGTATTGCATACCTTATAGGTGCAAGGAACCAGTTATTTCATGTTAGCACTGTTGCTATTACCTCTCTCTGTATGCTCTTCAGTCTGGTTTGATGGATGTTGGTCCTCTGTTCACAGAATCACAGAATTACTGAGGCTGGAAAAGACCTCTGAGATCATTGAGTCCAACCTATGACCTAACACCACGACATCAGCTTGGAGATTGTCTTGACCAGCTCTTGTGCTCCCTAAACACCCTAGGATGAATCCCATCCAGACCCATTGACTTGTTAGGGTCTAAGTGGCACAGCACGTTCTTGACTGAAGTAAAGCTTTCTATCTGTACAGAAGTCCTCTCAAATGAATACTGCCATGCACGGCAGGAATTGAAATGAGATGTCATATGGTAGACTTCATTTGGTTCTTTCAGCTGCAGGAATGTAAAGGAAAGTTACCTGGTGAGACAAGCAAAAGATGGATTTTCCTGTAGCTCATCTGTGGAAGCAACAATTGTAGTAGTCCTGGGTTATCAGTTGTGCTTCTGAGACAAATTTGGAACTCTTGTCAGAGTCAACAAAGTGCTGATCTTACGCAGAAGCACTATAATGGAAATGAGAGGTGAGGATGTAGAGGAAGGTAGCTGGGATGTCATATTCACAAGGAGAGAAGTAGGGTTTAGAGGAGCTAAGAAAGTACAGTGCTACTGTAGGTCCAGTTGTACTGGTCTGGTGGTACTGTAGGTCTGTTGCACAGTTGCCTGAATCCTGAAGAATAAGATATGCTGCTCCTTTTTCTGACTATGCATCACAGTTACACTTTAGAGAGAAGTAACTGGCATAAACTATTACCACTTTAAGTTTACAGCCTAGAGAGGCAGGCAGCTCTTCTTAATTCCGTCTTCCATTCTGCAAAAGCATCTAAACTTATGGCAGTTACCAGATACGTTTTTATTTGGCATCCTGTCTGAGGTTTCTTCTAGCAGCTTTTGCACTTTATTCACTTTATTGCTTTTGTTTTAGGTTGGTTTGTTTTTTTTTTTTTCCATGCTAGCTGTTAGGAGGAAGTGTAATTTCTTAGCAGTTGTGTCTAATGTAGCATCCCCTTGTGTGTAGACTACCTATATGGTGGTGGGATAGAGTTCTTCCTGTACTGGAGAACAGCACACTGTGTTCAGAAAACAAGTGAACCTGTTCTGCTCTTTTAAAATTGCATAGCTGGAAATTTGTTATTGGTGTTTGCAAAAGGAAGAAACAGAATGGAAGTAACTCAAGGATTAATCGAATTGTCCTGTTTGTGGTGGTAGTCATAGTTGAGGCATGGAACTCAACAAAGGTATACCTCAAGAGGCTTAAAATTGTTCTCTGTTAGTGGTCTTCTCTCTTTTTTAAAATTTATTTTGCTTGAAACCAGGGCTTTACTTTTGTCTCTAAGCAAAAATGACACTTCAAAGAGATATTTTGGTGCTGCTACCTATTCCTCAGCTCCCCCCATCTCTCCATATGTCTCTAAGTCACTGTCTGTCCCCCTTGCCACAGACTTAAAAGGGTGGAAGAAAAGCATCATCTTTGAGCAGTTGTGATGGTTCTTGCCTTAACAGCGTAAGTTTGAACTCAGTGTTAAGGCATGACTTTCTTTGCAAGTTGAATGGTTGGGATGTTTAGCATAAGTGGATGAAGATCAGTGGGATTCCTATGATCCCAGCTGATGATCTGCAACTTTAATCTGGAGATGCTTTAAATTATGCTCTGTCAAAATTATCCAAGTCCTTGGCTTAAAGAAGCAATTAAAAAGTTTACCCTTGTCATCAGTAAAGTAAAAGGAGTGCTTTAGGGCAGGCCACACAGGAACAGATCCAGGAGGGTCTTGAAAGTCTCTAGAGAAGGAGACTCCACAACCACTCTGGGCAGACTGTGTCCAGTGTACTGTCACTCTCACAGTGAAGAAGTTTTTCCTCATGTTCAGGTGGAACTTCCTGTGTTTCACCTTGCTATCATTACCTGTCATCTATCTATCACAGGGCACAGTGAAAAGAGACTGGCACCTTCTACTTGACACCCACCCTTCAGATATTTGGAAACATTAATAATATTCCCTCTCAGTCTTCTCAGTTCCAGGCTAAACAGTCCCAGATCTCTCAGCCTTTCCTCATAAGAGAGATCTTCCAGTCCTTTAATCATCCTTGTAGCTCTCCATTGGACTCTCTCTAGTATCTCCCTGTCCCTCTTGAACTGGGGAGAACAGAAATGAATGCAATACTCCAGATGTGGTCTCGCAGAGTAGAGGGAGAGAAGAACCGCCTTCCACTTGCCAGTCACACTCTTCTTCCAGGGTATCATTTGCCTTCCTGTCCATAAGGGCACATTGCTGTTCCATGGATAACATATGGTCTACCAGGATGCTAAGGTACCCCTTCATGGGGCTGCTTTCCAGAGGGCCTACCCCTAACCTGTACTGGTACAGGTGTAGGACTCTACACTTATCCTTGTTGAACTTCATTAGGTTTGCTTTTGCCCAGCTTTCCAGCCTAGCCAGATCTCACTGGATGGCAGCACAGCCTTTTGGTGTATCAGC
>JANIJG010165354.1:0-13145 GCA_024611175.1 Megaceryle torquata
GGTGGTGGGTCCCACAAGGCCGTGGCTGCCCCGGTTCCCCCCGCTTCCGTGGGGGTCTCAGGCGCGCACCCCCCCCCCCCCCCCCCCCCCCCCCCCCCCCCCCCTCCCCCCCCCCCCCCCCCCCCACCGCGCCTCTGCGCCTCCCCCCCCCCCCCCCTAGTGTTATCCTAGTTTTAAAGCAAAGTGGGAGAACATAAGCAAATTTTGGGGGGGGGGGGGGGGGGGGGAGTGGTATTGCCATACATATTTCTATGTAACAGGTATATAAATGAAAAAAAAAAATAAAGCCATATACTTCCAGCTGTGTGTACATATTATATAACATACATCTATCTCTATACACATTATACTTAGACATTACCTTTACACATAGCCTTTATTTATAACTAAAAGTGATATTGTTTGGTATAGGGAAAGCAAGAATGTATATAAAGTGGTATTCCTATGGGAAAATGAATCTATACATGATCATGTAGGCTTCAAGCCCTAAAATACCTATGACTAATGACCATGTATAGACAGGGGTTTGTATAAATAGTGTCATATATATCTCTGCACACACATTTTGTGTATATATGCACACAATCTTTCACATATATACACATAATCTTCAGCTATAGCCTTATCCTTGGGATGTGCATATATATGGAACTCTATATAGTACATTATACCTATACATTAAAAAAAAAAAAAAAAAAAAAGAGAAAGGGTCATGTATGCAAGAAAAGCAAGCCACGAACCTGAGGGAAAAAAGTGTGCTGAGCCAGGTCCCTGTCCCAGGGCAGGCACTGCCTGCACCCTGAGCAGTGTGGGCAGCTGCAGCCCTCTAACAAAAGTGGCATGTGCTTGGGGGCTATACACGGGGGCCAGAAACTGCTGCATGGCTGTAAAGGGCGACCCATGACACTTTCTTCACAGGAATTCTTCTCATGCTTTTATAGAAACCAGCAGTGTGCAGCTGAGGAGAAACCAGAGTGGTGTGGAAGCAGAGGGGAAGAAGGGAATGTGATGGGGAAGGTAGAAGGAGTAGGGTAAATGGAACAGGAATGGAAGTGGAAAGGGAAGCAGGAGGAGGGGGAAGTGGAAGGTGAGAGAGAGGAGCAAAGACAAAAGGAAAGTGGAGGGGTACAGAAGGGGGAAGAAGGCAAAAGCGAAGAAGTGGAGGGTGGCAGTGGAAAGTAGGGAAGAATAGGAAGGCTGAGAGGGAGGGAAGGCTCAAGGGAAGTCAGAAGGGGGAGGGGGAAGGTGGAAGGGGAGGAGGAAGAAAGAAGTGGAGACAGGAGGAAGGGGAGAGTGTCTACCAGAGGCAGGAGGGGAGGGGGTGTGTGGACAGGGAATGCTGAAGAGGAGGGCAAGGTGGGGGCAGTAGGGGTGAGAGAAGGTGAAAGACAAGAGGTAAGGCGGGGGGGGGGGGGGGGGAGGAGGAGGGGGGGGAGGGCGAGGAAGACATCGCGCAGGAGGGGTGGGGAGAACAGGCTTTCACGCCCCCCCCTCCTCCGCCGCTTCCTCGCGACCGGACAAAATAAGTCACCGATTTGTCGCTTTCTCCCCCAGTTTGAGCCCCTGGCACCGGGTGGGAGGGAAGGGGACGGTGGGTGACCCCCCTCTGGGGTGCCCCCCCTCGGGTTATCAGCCGGGAACTGGTGACCAGTCACACTGGTCACAAGGCACTGGTCGCTAGTCACTGGTTACTGGTCCCCAGTCGGGCTGGGGCGATGGCACCCGCGGTGCAATAACGGGGGGCGGGGGGGTGTCATAGCCCATCCCGGGGATGAGGGGGGGTCCGCAGGGGGTTTTGGGGATCCCCGCCTCTTTCCCGGCAGCCCTCACGGAGGCCACGCCCCGGGGCCGGAGGAGTTGCGGGGTTGAAGCTTGTACTGGGCCGTACCGGGTTGTAACTGGGACGTACTGGGCTGGGAGGGGCCGGGTCGAGGATCGCTGCCTCTATGGAGCGGTTCCTGGCGGGGAACCGGGCGGCTCTACAGGTAGAGGGGCCACGGGGTTTGGGGCGCCGGGGGGGGAACGGGGTGCTCTAGGGAGATGGGTGCAGGGGGAACTGGGCGCCCAGGGGCATGGGGTGCACGGGGACTGGGTGCAGGGGTGCCCTTGGGAGCTGGGTCCATAGTAGGTAGGTGCCTGAGGACTTGGGGTGCAGGGGGACTGGGTGTCCTGGGGGACTGGGTGCAGGGGTGCCCAGGGTGCAGGGAGCAGCTGGGGTCCATGGGAGCTGGGTGCCCAGGAAAGGAGGGTATGGGGGGGAGTGAGGTGCAGGGGGGCTGGTTGCCCAGGGAATGGGGGTACAGGGTGCCCACGGAAATAGAGTGCCCAGGGGCCTTGGGGTGCAGAGAAGACTGGGGTGCATGGAAACTGGGCACCCAGGAAAGGAGGGTGCAAAGGGGGGACTGGAGTGCCCAGGGAGCAGAGAGCAGGGGGAGTGGGTGCCCAGGGGAGTGGGGTGCAGGGGGGAAACTGGGTACCCAGGGAACTGCAGTGCAGGGGGAGATGGGTGCCCAGGGAGTTTGGGGTTCAGGGGTTACTGGGTACCCAGGGGCTTGGGGTGCAGGGCTTACTGGGTGCCCAGGGGCTTGGGGTGCCCAGGAAAGCAGGGTACCCACTCTGGCTTGCAGTGCATGGGGACTGGGAGAGCCCCCAGGAGAGCAGGGGGGAGCTGGATCCATGGAAACTGGGGTGCCTGGCAAAGGAGGGCACAGGGGGGAGTGGGGAACAGGGTGCATAGAGACTGGAGTGCAGAGGGCTTGGGGTGCCCAGGGGCTTGGGTGACATGAGGGAGTGGGGTGCAGATGGCTTGGGGTGCATGGGGACTGGGTGCTTAGGGGAGCAGGGTGTCCAGGGGATTGGGGTGCATGAGGGACTGGTTGATCAGGAAAATGGGGTGCAGGCAGGAGGAGGGTGAATGGGAACTGGGTACCCAGGAAAGTGGGGTGCAGGGTGCATAAGGACTGGGGGGGAAGGGGGCAGAGGGTGTCTGAGGGCACAGGGTGCCCAGGAGAGCAGGGTGCCCAGAGGATCGAGGTCCCTGAGTGGGAGTGGGGTGCCCCCATCTGCCCTGAGAAGCTGTCCCTCGACCCCTGTGACAGCCACACTGGGGACACCCCAAACCAGTTCCCCAGCACCCTCCACCCCACCCCTGCAGCCTCATCCCCGCCGGCTCTGCAGCTGCAGGCGGCTCTCTCTTGTTTACATCCTCAGCTTACACTGAATAAAGGAGCGAATCTGGGTTATGGCATGAAATAATTGTCACCAGAAAAGGGCCCAGGGATAGGCTGGCTCCCTCGAGCAGGACAGGACAGGCACCAGCAGCTGGGGACTGGGGCTTTATAGGGTGACACGGGTGACATTTTTTTCTTGCTGCTGTGGGCAAGTTAAAAAAAAGGGGTGAAATGCCCCAAACTCGCCATCTCTGGAATAAAACCCCTTTGGTCTGGGGTTAAAACACTGAAGGCTCCCAGGGCTGTGACGGTGTCCCCTGATGGGGACAGTCCCTGCCACTGCGGTGGCTTATGGCCCCAACGCGCCCAGTTTTGCGCACGTGCCCCAAAACCGTGAGGTTTTCATGCCAGGAATGGATACCGGCTGGGTTTCATCCCAAGGGTGCTGGGCTGGTCGCACTTTGGGGGTGCCAGGAGCCCATCCTCTGCTGGCAGTGGCTGGGAGATGGGTGCGGGTGGGTGGCACCCGGGGGTGATGTCCACCATGGTTTGGGGACACCGGCGTGTCCCCTTGAGGATGGGCAAAGGTGAATGGACCAACTTGGGTGGGCTGGGGGAGTGATCTGGGGAATGGGGCCGCATCGTTGCCACGCCTGATGCCTCCCACCCCGGCAGGAGCACGTCCGGAGTCACCAGGAGATCCACGTGGTGATGGGCAACGAGGCCTGTGACCTGGACTCCACCGTCTCGGCCCTGGCCTTGGCTTATTTCCTGGCGAAGGTGAGGCTCGTCTGCTGGCTCGGGGACAAACGGCCGCTCAGAGGCCACCTCACCGGCTGTCACCCCCCTCCCCGCCGCAGACCTCCCCGTCTCCCAAAGCCGCCTTCATCCCGGTGCTGAACATCCCTCGCGCCGACTTCGCCCTCCGGACGGAGACGACGTTCCTGCTGCGGGACCAGGGCGTCCCCACCGCCTCCCTCATCTTCCGCGATGAGATCGACCTGGGGGGGCTGCACCGCGCCGGGCTGCTCTCCCTGACCCTGGTTGATCATCACATCCTGCCCGGGTGAGCAGGGAGGGGGCGTGTGGTGACAACTGGGGCCACCCACCCAAAGTCTCGCTCCATTTTGGCCCAGGGTGGGTAAAATTTTTCCCTTTTTTGGGGTGTTTCTAGGGTAGGAGGAGAGGAGCAAAGGGGGTTTCCAGGCTCTGCTGGGGGTGACGCAGCACGGCTGCGCCCCAGGGTCCTGCCGGGGGTCTTACCCTCCCCGTCTCGCCCGCCAGCGCCGACGCAGCCCTGGAAGAGGCCGTGGTGGAGGTTCTCGATCACCGGCCGTTGGAACGGGACCGAGTTCCCAGCTGCCAGGTGACGGCAGAGCTCGTGGGCTCCTGCGCCACGCTGGTGACCGAGCGGATCGCCCAAGGTCCCCCGGGCGTGCTGGACAGACTGACGGCCACGCTGCTGCATGGTGAGGATGGGCGGCCTTCGCCGAGCCCCATCCGAGGGGACGGTGACGACTGATGGCCCCGGCTTGTGTCTGTCCCCCCCACCTCCAGGCACCATCTTGCTGGATTGTGTGAACCTGACGCCGGCCGCCGGCAAGGTGACGCCCAGGGACGTGGCGTGCGTGTCCCTGCTGGAGGCCAGGTTCCCCGAGCTGCCGCCCCGTGACGCCGTCTTCGAAGCCCTGCAAGCGGCCATGTTCGACATCTCAGGTTCGGATGGTGGCATCTGGGGTCTGGCTGGGAGCGGGTCCCAGGCCAAACCACTCTCCTTGGGGACAGGGGGCTCACGCTCGGCCCCTCTCTCCTTGCAGGGCTGACGACGGAGCAGATGCTGCGGAAGGACCTCAAAGTCCTCTCTGGCGATGAGCTGCTCCTCGCCATCAGTGCCATCTACATGGACCTGGAGGTGGGTCTCGGCAAGAGGGGGGGAAACTGAGGCAGGGGATGGCGTGGTGGGGACAGCAAGGTGACACCAGCGTCTCTCCTCCTCCAGACCTTCCTGCAGCGGCCAAGCTTGCTGCAGGACCTGGAGGCTTTCTGCCAGGCGCGGGGCTACGCGGGGCTGGTGGCCATGACCATCTCTTTTAACGAGCGCAACGAGCCCTTCCGGCAGCTCGGGGTCTACAGCCGGCACGAGACCCTCCGTGGTGCGGTGAGTGGGGGGTCCGGGCACCCCAAATCCCCCTGCACGAAGGGCTGGGATGGGAGCCGGGCGGTTCTCCGCTGCGGTTTGCCCTAAAAGCCCTCAAGTGTAGGGGTGCCGGGGGGGGGGGGCCGCAGCCACCAGTTCTCCCTCCCTCCCAGGTATGCCGGGCGCTGGAGGGGGCGACGACGCCAGCCCTGCAGCTCCAGCCCCTGCCCAGCCCATCGTCCTACATGGCCGCCTACACCCAGGGCAACGCTTTGGCATCGCGCAAGGAGGTGATGCCCATCCTGAGGGCAGCCCTGGGGGGCCCGGGTGCTACTGGGGGACCGGAGGAGGAGGTGGCCCCACCGCCCACCCCCATGAACAGCCTGGTGGAGGAATGTCCCCTGGCCCAGGCCGTGCCCCCGCTCTGTCCCCACGACGTCCTGGAGCGGGTCAGCCGCATCGCCGCCGGGCAGCCCCCGCCTGGCTCCCCCAAATAAGAGCAGCCGTCCAGTGGTGGCTTCTGGGTGCCGCACGAGGCTGGGGGGGTGGCCCTGGGCAGGTCCCGGTGGAGTGTCCGGGTGCCTTCGTTAGAGCCAGGGACGGATCCTGGTTGCAGTTTGGCTCCCCCCACCCTGATGGCCTTGCTGGGGTTTGGTCCCCCAGGGTGGGTTTTTGGGGACAGGGCGTCCGGTGCAGCACCCACTTAATGAAGGTGCTGGAGGTTTACGAGATCCCAATGTTCTTCCTCCCGTGGGGGGCCGCGGAGGGGCCCCAGATGGTGGGTCCAGCCATGCAGCCAGCCCGGGACTGTCACCCATGTTGCTCTGAGGAATAAATTACCCTTTTTTCTCCCACTTTTGGCTCTCGGCTCTTCTTCTGTGACAGGTCTGGCACTGCCCCACCCATGCTGGGGGTGCACAGTGTGGCATCCCCGGGATGAACCCCCTCTTTTCCCGGGGTGCGACCACCCTGGCAATACCCCCCAGGCTCAGAGGAGTGTTTTGGGGGCTCATAGTGTGGACTGGGGGGGGCTCATGGGGCTGCCAAACCCCCAAATCCAGCCCAGCTGGGAGGAAACTGGTTGTGCCACAATGAGCCGGGGCCTCTGCCGGCTGTGAATGCGGCCAAACCAGTTTGGATGAACCGCCAGTGCCGTCACCGGTGGGGAGCCACAGGGTGAGAGAGGCTTCCTGGAGAGGTGAGCGGTGCCGGGAGTCTCTGAGGTCTCGTGAAGGATTGAGCAGGGGTATGATGGGGGTCCCTGGGGAGCTCCCGCCCCATCTCCCTGTGGCTGGGCTTTCGGTGTGGAAATGGGGTGGGAACGGTGGGAAATGGGGGCGGTTTGGTGTGAAGCTGCTGGGGGATGTGAGAGCCCCGGTGGGGCTGGTCCCCGAGCCGGGGCTGGTCCCCGAGCCGGGGCTGGCATTTCTCTGCAGGTGACGGTGAGCGGGATGGCAGCGGAGACAGCCACCAGGGACAGCCTGGACCTGAGCGAGGAGTGGCAGGATGAGGACTTCCCTGGGTAAGGGGGCGATGGCAGCAGCACCCCCAAACCCTCTGCCCCATCACCATCCCCCTGACCCCCTGGCCCTGTTCCCGCCAGCCCACTGCCAGAGGGGTGCCCGGGGGCTGGGGGTGCCCCACGGCACATGCGGAGGCGGCTGCCGGCACCAGAACGGACCGAGAGCACCGAGCGGTCGCCCAACACCAGCATCGACCTCGACCTGGATGCGCTGGACACGCCATCGGGCAGCGACGGCTTCGAGTGGGAGGGTGAGACCTGGTTGGGGGAGTGTAGGGAGACCCCCCCCGGAGTTCCTCCAGTCCCACTGCCACGTTAACCGCCCGCCCGCAGAGGAGCTGCCGCGCGCCTGGGGCTTCGCCGCCGGCAGCCAGCGAGTGCCGGACACGGAGGACGAGCCACCAGAGGAGAGCGTGGATCTGCGCGCGGTGGAGCCCTACAGCCGGGTCCTCTCCCACGGGGGTAACGCGGGTGCCCGGGTGGGACTCCTGGGTGCCTTCCCTGAGCGCAGGGGGATGACAGGCGATGGCTGTGCCACCCTCCGCCCCGGCCAGGGTACCACGGTGAGCGCTTTGGCACCATCCTGCTCTTCGCCGCCTGCCACCTCCCAGACAGCAGCATCCCCTGCTATGGCTACGTGATGGAGAACCTGCTCAGGTGGGGTCCCCGGGAGGGGGTCAAGGTCCTTCCCACGCAGCCTGTGCCTCAGTTTCCCTAAGCTGACGGGCCGCGCCTGTCCCTCCAGGTACATTGTGGGCACCCTGGAGAGGACGGTGACTGACCGGTACGTCCTGGTGTGCCTGAGCGGGGCGGCGGCGCGGGGGCAAATCCCTTCCTTCAGCTGGATGAAACGGTGCTACCGGGCCATGGATCGGTGGTGAGCGTGCCGGGGAAGGGCGGTGCTGGCGACGGGATCGCCGTGAGCTCTGGAGCAATCCCAGTCTTTCCCAGGCTCCGGAAGAGGCTCCAGGCTGTGATCATTGTCCACCCTCCCTGGTACGTCAAGGCGCTCGTGACGCTTTCCCAGCCCTTCCTCAGGTAGGGTTCGGTCGCACCCACGTGTGCGAGGCCTTGCACTGCCATGTTCACCCCCCCACCCCGGGGCTTCCCCTGCCAGCTCCCTGTCGCACAAGGGTGCAACGAGCTGGGGGTGACCTCGGCCCCCCCACACCCTCTCCCCCAGCCCCACCTTCAGTGGCAAGGTCAAGTTTGCCTCCAGCTTACGGGAGCTCTCCCAGCTCGTCCCATTGGCACCAGCGCACGTCCCCGAGCCCGTCCGGCGGTGAGTCCCCCCCACGGGGCCACGGTTTGGGTCGGGGGGTTCCTGTGATGCTGCCCACGGATGTTCCTCTCTCCACACAGGCTGGAGCCGAGCTGGGATGGCAGCCGGGACGCGACAGGGTGACGGGGACACGCAGGGACCCTTGGCGTACCCAAACTGGTCCCTGAGCACCCACGGGGGAATAAAGGACGTGGACGGGAGCGCGGTGCCCGGCGTACGGGGGGCGGTTTGGCTCTCCCCGGTGAATTTGGCAGCGCCAGGCGAGCAGAGGGAGGCTCAGAGCCCCAGGTGGCTCCGGATGAGCTCCTCGGGGACCAGCACAAGGGTTTTATTTCTAAAGTGGGTTGGTTTTCCCAAGGGAGGGAAAACCGAAGCAAACGTCGGCGCTTGCTTCCCAGGGCCGAGCGCGCCACGGAGGCTGGAAAAGCCCAGCTCCCAGCAGGAAGGTCCCGACGCGGCGCGGAGCACGGTGAAGGGGAAAGGCTCTTGCCTGCCCGGCCGCGCTGCCCGGCACGCGCTGTTTAATATTTAATCCCGGCACTAATTCAACTCTCTACACCCGAGCCCAAACTCGGGAGCCCGAGTCCCTTCGCGGGTCAGGCCCCGTCCTGCCGCGGCCGCTGGTGCTGGTGAAAGCCCCGTGGTGATCTCAGGAGGAGGTGACCCCACCACGGTCCTGCCTGCGAGGTGGCAGAGGCCTCCTTGTTGGGTTGAGCTTTAAAAAAAAAAAATAATAATCAAGATACTCTAAAAAAAAAGAAAGGAGGTGGCAGTTTGCCGGCGGTGGAAGTGCCGGTGGGAGGCACCGTGGGCTTGGTGGCCGCTGAAGTGTCGGGGTTTAATCTTCTACGCCGTTCCGGGAGGGCACCAAATCAGCCTCCTCACCAGGACCAGCCTCGCTGAGCTCCCCGTGGGGAAACTGAGGCACCGCGGCCCGGTGCCGAGAAGGGAGAGAGGCCGGCGTGGAGAAAGGGAAAACCGGGGAGGATTTGGCACATCTCGGCTGCGCCCGGCAGCTCCTGGCCCCCTCAGGGAGGGCGGCTGAGTCCTTTGGGCCAAAACTCTGGCGGGGCAGGAGGTGGGGGCTGCGGACCCCGCTCCCTCCCCACGTCACCCCCCGAGGCCTCCGGGGAGGAGGGATTTGCCGTGGGGGGGGTTGGTGACCAAAAGGCACCGGGAGCCGGGCGAGGATCGCTCTGCATAAATTACGGCGGGGTTAAAGCGCTCGAGGTCGGCTTCTCCTCCGCGTCGGGGGATCAGGCAGTTCAAGTTTGGGCTGAAAAAGCCAGGAATCTGCAAAGTCCAAGAGGCCGGGTTACTCATTTAGGGGTGTTCGTCAGCGGTGGTGCCTCATCCGGGGGGGAGGTGGGTGCTCGGTGCTGCCCCAGCCCCCCGCCCGCCCGTCTACTCACACGCTACAACACCCGGGAGTTGCTCCACGGCCGCTCCCGTCCGCCCTTGGACCTCATCTCCTGGACGGCGCCGGTCTGCAGGGAGGGTGCAGAGATGTGTGGTCACCAGTGTGAGAGCCGTCACCCAACTGGGCCAGCCCATCACCCAACTGGGCCAACCCCTCACCCAACTGGGCCGTTCTGTCAGCCAAGCTAAGACATCTCACCCAAACAAGGCCACTTCACCCCACCTTGAGACCCAGCCAGGAGACTCTACCATACAACCATGAGACCCAGCACCCCAAAAGCAACACTGACCACCCCACCATGAGACCCAGCAATTCAAAAGTGACACCCACCACCCAACCATGAGACCCAGCACCCCAAACACAGCATCTATCACCCAACTGCGACACCCACCACCCAACCATGAGAATCCACCACCCCAAAAGCAACACCCATCACCTAACCACAACACCCAGCGCCCCAAACACAGCAGCTGTCACCCAGCCACCAGCCCCACCAGCCCAATGTTGACACCCATCACCTGCCATGAGACCCAGCACCCCAAAAATGACCCCCATCACCCAACTATGCGACACCACCCCACCAGCCACACCCACCACCCAACCACGAGACCCAAGGCCCCAACCGCGCGCGTGGGCAGGGTACCATGGGCAGGCCTTCGCCCGCGGCCATGTCTCCAGAGCCGATGTGCGTCAGGTGGACGAAGTTCATGGGCTCCCCGATCATGGAGCGGTCGATCCGTCTCCTCCTCTTCTTCTGCAAGCGGACCGAGGCCATCATCAGCCACCCCTCAGGGGCTCCAGGACCCCAAGCCCTCCCCAAACCGGCCAAAGACGAAGTTACTCACGGGCTGTGGCTTCTCTACGACGCAGCAGCCCAGCTTGTGCCAGAAGTCGCTCATATTCGCGGCGGCGGTGGCCAGCTTCCCTCTGGGCCGGGCCGGCTGCCGGCGGGGGGGCCGCGCCGCTGCAGAGACCCCCGCGCAGGGTTACTCCATGGGGACGGGTGGGTGGACGTGGTCGGGGTGACGCGGCGCGGAGAGGAGCAGCCGGCTGCGGGTGGGAAGGGAGGGGTGATGCCGAGGTTCTGACTCCCGCCTTGACCCCAAATCCACCCCCCAGAGACCAGAAAGAGCCAGAGACCCCCCCCCCCCAGGTATCACACTGGAACCCCTGAGAGACCCTGAGCATTGCACAGAGACCCCAGGCATCACACTGGGACCCCTGGGGGATGCCAGATATCACATAGAAACCCCTGAAAGACCCCTGGGCAGCACACTGAGACCCCTGAGGGACCCTGGGCATTGCAAAGAGCCTCCCGAGCATCACCCCAACACCTCCGAGGGATCCTGGGCATCACACAGAGACCTCTGAGGGACCCCTGGCATCACACAGAGACCCCCGAGGGACGCTGGGCATTGCAGAGAGATGCCAAAGGGATCCCCAAGCATCACCCCAAGACCTCTGAGGGATCCTGAGCATCACACAGAGACACCCAGAAGAGTTGTCCCCATGGCCAGGGCAGGATCCGGCCCCCGCCCCGGTGTCGGATGCAGCTGAGAGATGCTGAGGCAGGATGGGGGTTGCAGATGGAGGCGGCCACAGCAAATCCCAGCTCCCTGAGCCGGGTGGCTATAAATATCCCAGCCTTTCCCAAAAGGGGCCGGAGGTTGAGCTCTTCCGCTCCGGCTCGAAAGGCAGACAGGGGGAAAATAAACAGGGGCTCTGCTGGGCCTGTACAACCAAACCCCAAACTCCCATGGCACCCAAGGAGGGTGTAGAAAGAAGGGGGGGTTCAGCCCCAAAATGGGTGCTCAACCCCCTGCCCCACAGAAAGAAAAGTGGCTGCGAAAGCGGCCGGTGACGCGCAACAAAACTCGACATCCACGAAGGGCCGTGGCCTGAGCACAGCCCTGTATCAGCCACCGGAGAGTCCCCACGGCAGCGTCAGGGGCACGGCCGAAGTTTCACTGGAGCTCGGCCGCGGTGGCAGCCGGGTGCCGGACCCCACCACGCCGGCAAACAGGAAAAGTCCCTTCCTCTGCCCCTGCGCCGGTGACGCCAGATGGGTCCGAAGTCCGTGGTAACCGGACGGTGCTTCCTGCCCGCGACCGGAGGAGCGGGGCCCGCGGCTGCTGGGTGCCCCCCAAAATGGGGTGCAAACCCCCACCCAAGGATGCTCCGACCCCGCGGGATGGCATCGCCTGGGTGCTGTCCCCATTTGTGGCCTCATCAGGGCCCGCGGGCAGGATTTGGCCCTGGGGTGACCCCCTTGCCCCCAGGAACGTCCCCGCGGCCGGTCAGCACCCGTAGCCCATCCCCTCGGCGTCAGGGCACCGAGGGGGAAGCGAGTGTCCGGCCGCCAGGCAAAAGCACAACCGAGGGAGCCCCCCCAGAAACCCCCGCGCCCCTCGCCCTGGCGTCAGGGCCCCAGCCCCCGCCCCGCGAGCACGGCTGCTGAGAACGGGCAGGTTGTGACACGTCCCAGCGGCGTGAACCGGAGCCGTGCCCAGGCCAGGCCCGCGCGCTTGACACCCCCCCCGGACACACTCGACCTCCCCCCAGGCTGCGGACGGACAAACGGACGGACACACAGAGCCGGGGGGGGGAAGGGGGGGGGTGCCTTTTCTTTCTGATTTCCTTAGGAAGTGAGGCTGCCGGAGCCGGCCCCCGCCGTCGTTCCCCGGTTTGCTGCCAGATCCGGTGGAAAGGCCTCGGTGGTGTTTTTTCTTTTTTTATGGGTGGGTGGGGGGTTACCCCCCAAATCCAGCATCGCAACCGATCCCCGGGCTGCTGGAACAGCCTCAGCGGGGAGCCCCGGGAGCAGGCTCAGCCTCGTACGAGCCACCAGTGAATCCCCGGGGGGATTCAGGCCACTGCGACCCCCATCCCCGCTCGGACCCTTCCTTCCTCCCACCCTAAAGCACCCCCAGCACCCACCGGGCCTTGCGCCCAGCGAAGGGCGACGGCCGGAGCCGGATCCGGCCGCTCTCCCAGCTCCGGGCGGTTGTCGGTGGTGGGTCCCACAAGGCCGTGGCTGCCCCGGTTCCCCCCGCTTCCGTGGGGGTCTCAGGCGCGCCCCCGCCCCCCCCCCCCCCATACACAACCCCTTTAAGCTCTTACCCACCCCTGCAATGAGTTGTGTCCGGTCTCAGCCCACCCGGGCGGAGGGGCCTGGCCCCCGGGAGCGCGGCTCTGGGCCGGGCCGCTCGGGCACGCACAAAATGACTTCCCTGTTGGGAAAGCACCGCTCAGCCGCTCTGCGTCACCGGGGGGGGAGGCGGGGTGGGACCGCTTCATGTTCCCCCCCTCAGCACCCGGGGTCACCCGGCCCGTGGGAACCCGCTGGGGTCCCCCCGAGCTCAGAAGGGTGGGTGGGCTCTGGGGATGGGGTTGCTCTGGGTGAGAGCCTCTGGACCCCCTGGATGAGGGCTCGGGACCCCCGCGATGGGGGATGGGGGACGGGGGGGAGTGGAGAGAGAACCCCCTTTGCGTGGGTCGGTCGCGGCTGCCACCTTGGGGGGCAACGGGTGCCGGCCATAGGCGGGGGGAGGGATCCGGGGGGGGCCTGGGGGGGGCCCAGAAGGGCTGGGGGGGGGGGGAGGGGAGGACCGGGG
>JANIJG010165397.1:0-13125 GCA_024611175.1 Megaceryle torquata
CTGCTCTGGCAGGGGGGTTGGACTCGAAGATCTCCAAGGTCCCTTCCAACCCCTGACACCCTGTGATACTGTGAAATCTCACAGGCCTGGTACTAAGATACAGTGCTTTCTATATCTAAACAAAAGTGTGGTTCTGAAGATATTATAACAATAAAAATTAATAAACATTCTTACTGGAAAGTTAAGATGAGTAACTGAGGACATGATACTGTTATGCTAAAAATTGATTCTTCACTTGATGTGCTAAGTCAACTTCACACAGAGAGAGGAGATACCATATTTATTATGATATATAATGATCCTGTACAGGATTGGGTGCTAGCAGGCTAATTCCAAGAAAGTAGCATATGTTGTGAGACATAAGCTGGGTCTTATACACAAAAAGGAAGAAACTACAATAAGGCAGTCATTTTATCACTCCTAGTTGAAGGCAGAATGGAGGCAGAATTTTAGTATTCTGTTACCTCAAAGCTCCTGCTGTCTTTTGGGACCAATGGGTGGTGCTTACCCAGATTTGATAGCACCTCCCATTCCATGACCCCACTGTGAAACCTGGAACCTCTGTTCATGTTTTTATTTTGGACTATACCTTGGGTCTGTCCGATGGGTGGGGTATTCACATTGCAATTAGCTATGTAAAGGGTACCATTTCAGCAATCCTTAAATTATCTCTTTCTTTCACAAGATTCTGCCTCCTTTGGATTGCCGCAGCCAGAGGGTAAAAAAAAAGCCTGTTTCTCAACCTCAGCACCCTTCTTATGCATCTCATGTACTGCTACTACTGAAAGTTTAGTCTTTGTTTTATTCTTGTCATCTATCAGCCTGTCTTCTGTGGCTGGTCTTCTATCAGCCCTGACTTCTCCACGATGATGTCCTCCCTAACATACCCCCTTACTTCAACCATTTTTAGAATTATTTTGTTTTTCAGGTAAACTGCCTTGAGAAATCCCATGGTTTAAGGCTCCAGAAGGTAGGCAGGGCTCAAGGGAGTTTGTGTATATTCAAGCACATTTGGATAAGGGGATAGAACGAACCCTTAGTAACCAAGCTGAGTGGAAATAGTCGATCTGCTTGAAGATAGGGAAGCTCCCTGATAGCCCTCCTGATAGCCCCGCCTCCCCCGCCGAGGTGACGAGGCTTTGCGCCCGGGGTTTCAGCACCAAATTGTGAGGAACGAGCTCAGGCTTAAATAACGTATGCTGGGACGAAATCCCTGGCGCGGTTTTACTCAGAGCGCTGGGTGCACGCCTGAGGGGCTGCATGCACCCCGAACCCCCCGCCTCTCACGTATTTCGACTGTTTCGAGACCGGCTGTTACCCATCTTTCAGGGTAGCAAGCCCCCGCCCCTCGTGGGCTGCTGCAACCCTTGCTCCTATGTCTGCGCATGCTCTTTCATCAGGGTCCCTCGCGCATGCGCCTTAAAGCTTTCGTAACAGCTGCTGGGTAGCAAGCCCCTCGCCCCGGGCGCGCAAGCCTCTCGTTCCGGTCGCAGTACTGGCTCTCCGAACTTCCAGGCTCTCCGTCCGCCTGCGGTTAAACTTGCAACGCCCTCCGCTTCCCCTGTTTAGTTAAATTGCTTAGCTGAAGCAAAATCAATCACCCTACTTATCCCAACAGTCACAGGCCTTGGTTCTCGTGGGGGTGAAACAAAATTGAGAGCTTCCAAACCCCCTTGCTTTCTCGCACTCCTCCCCGAGGTGGGAGGCGAGGTGCGGCTGGGTAAGGATTCTGAGAGAAATACCCAATAACAGCAGAGTTGTTATTAAGCAGGCATTCTTTACTGAAGAGCTGGGGATTCTCCTCAGTAAGTGCTCCAACTTGAAGCAGGAAGTTTACAGTATGTGGAAGAAGGGGCTGAGCACTTGGCAAGATTACAAGAATACTGTCAGTGTATGCAGGTATGAAACGAGGAAAGCCAAGGCCTCCTTGGAATCAAACCTGGCAAGGGGTGTCAAGGTCAGCGGGAAGGGTTTCTTCGAGTACATCGGAGGCAGAAGGAAAAGTAGAGAAAAGAGGGGGCCTGCTGCTGAATGAGACAGAGGCCACGGTGACAGAGGATGCAGAGAAGGCGGAATGACTGAATGCTGCCTTGCTTCAGTCTTTACTGCTCGGGCCAGCCCTCAGGAGTCCCAGACTTCAGCGGTAACAGAGAAAGTCTGGAGGAAGGAAGACATTCCCATGGCTGGGGACAATCAAGTTAGCGATCACTTAAGTAAACTGTGTACCTTCCAGCCCATGGGTCCTGATGAGATGCCCTCATGAGTGTGGAGGCAGCTGGCAGAAGTTATTGCTAGGCCGCTTTCCATCATCCTTGAAAGGTCCTGGAGAACAGGCCAGGTGCCTAAGGCCTGGAGGAAAGCCAATGTCACTCCAGTCTTCCAAAAGGGCAAGAAGGAAGGCCCAGGAAACTGCAGGCCAGTCAGCCTGGGAAGGTGAGGCTTTTTTTTGAGCTCAAAAAGCAGCTCATTCTGGGTGTCATCTCAAAGCGTCTGGTGGAAAAGAAGGCTACTAGAAGTAGTCAGCACGACCCATTGCGACTGGCCCGGTGACGAGCAGCAGGTGCCAACGGCAACCACAGTGGTGCGCCAACGGCACTATCTCACAGGCCAGGGCAAGGACAATGGGCAAGGATGCACAGCAGGCTGGATGGAGGGCTTGTGGCTGGTGGAGTTGCTGTGACAAGGACATCTGCCAAGAGGCTGGCCAAGGCCTGTCCGCCGGCCAGGGCCTCCGTGGCAGCAGCTCTTCCCTCTCCCTTTGCTCGCATGGCACGGAGACGGTGCACAGCAGGGCTGCGACTCTCTGCTCCAATAGGTGCTCACTCTCGTCACGACCTGGCAAGGCCCTGCACGCTGGCTCGTTCCAGGAGGAGCCGTTGTGGTGTCCTGGGTGCTCGTGCATCTCGTTGAGGACGGAGGTGCGCATCAGCCCCCTGGCACGTGGCTGGGGCCACTTTGGTGGCTGAAGCTCCCCGTCACGACGTGGGGCCAGGGGGCCGAATGGGCCAAAGCCCCATGTGGCCCCAGCCCGTGTCACCCAGAGCCAGTGAGGAGCCACTCTTCTTGCCTCATGACACCCCCCAGGACTGGGGAAGGCTGGGGGCCATGCTTGCTATCCCCTGTGCCGCTGTGCTGCCATGCCACGTGCCCAGTGCCCTCAGGGCACCTTGTGCCCCCACTCAGGAACCTTCCTGGTCTGCTGGGAGACTATAAAGCCCACTGCCAACCCCCTCCTTTCTCCAGACAGGCTGCAGTGCCTTGCCCCCAGCAGACCAATGCACAGCCAACCCCCCAGCAATGGCTACCTCCCTAAGACAAAGGCTCCAGCTTTCTTGTGGATCATGACTGCACATGGCATGGAGTGCCCCTTTGGTCATTTGAGTTGTCTGTCCCAGATGTGTCCCCACCCAGCCTCTCTCTGGGGACACACAGAGAGAACCAGAGGAAGCCTTGGCCCTCCGCAAGCACGGTGGGCCAGCAGGAGCTAAAACACCACCGTGTTTTCACCACTGCCTATTCACCCGCACATCACCAATTGTGAGAAGGGGTCTCCCTCCACCAACCCCTCCTGCCCGTCACCATAGCACTGTTTGTGATGTCACCACAGCCATGACCTCACACCATGCAGATCCAGGCCTTTGTGAGGTCACGCACCGTGGGCCATAAATTGCGGGCCTGGAAGGAGCCCACAGTGTGCTACTGGCCCTGAGCCTGTGGCAGGTTTCTCCTCCTGCTGTCTCTGGGACGAGGTCCTCCCCAAGACAGACAGCGCTCCAGCGGCTTGAACTGTAACTCAAGCGAGGAAGATGAGGAAGAGAAAGGCTTCCTCAAGACCACAAGGAGCTGCCCTGGCAAGGAGGGAAGCCAGCCGCAGACAGGCAAGACCTCAGGAGGCCCAGGTCACCAGACACCAAGGGCCTGCCTCCCGCAGTGCTGCGGAAAATGCGTGTAAGTGCAGCGCTGCCTTTCACCCCGTGTTTGCCCCAAGCCTGCCTGGCTTGGCCAGCCCTGACAGCCCTGCAGAACTAGCGCGATCCTGCCCCAAGGAGGCCTGAGGCCATCTCCACGTATTTTTAGGATACGTGCTAAGGGGTACCCCAGGACTCAAGCCACTCTCCTGGCCCAGGCACACCGTCAGCTCTCGGCCTGCGAGGGGATCCTGCCCAGCCCTCCGCCTCCTGCTCCCAGCTGTGCCCCTCTAAAGGCCATAACCACAGCCCTGCCCTTGCCCCAGGGAGTGCGTGCATAGGACCAGCGCCTGCCTCCCTGCAGGGATCCAGCATGCCCTGGAGCCGTGTCCTCAGGAAGGGTCCTCAGGCTTTTCTCTGGTTTCTGCATGCAGGGTTGATCTTCAGCATGTGGTCAGCTCAGGCCATGGTCTGCTCAGGCGTCACAAAAGTGTGAGTACAACACGTGTGCAGTGTGCACACGGAGACAAGGGACTCCTCTGCTGGTGCTCCCCACCGGGGAAGCCTGGCTCCGGCAAAATTCATCAGAGAAAATGCCCCGTGCACAGGGCTTGCGCACTGCTAACACCAGCACTCCCGCCCTTTTCAGGAAGGAGATCATGACCTTAATAAAGAGGAGGCTTTTCACAATCCCCTTCTTGATGGCCCTCGCTGTTCTCGGTGAGTATTCGCCTGCTGCTACCAGTGGCGGCATTGTGCTTCCCCACACAGCGCCGAGCTTCGGGGGGGGCGGGAATGGGGGGCCGCGGGGGGAAGGGGGGGGCGGAGCGGAGCGTAGGGGGAGAGAGGCACTGGTGAGACCCTTGCAGCCTCCCGTGTCTGGGGACAGCGGGTCTGCTGGAGTCGTTCGAAAGCCAGACGAAGTAACTCACTGTCTTGGTGATGTGCGCTACAGCTTGTGTGTGCTGTGGGACCTCGATGGTGATGAAGAGACTGCAGACAAACAACGAGGCACAGGTAAGTGCTCTTGCAGGACAGAAATGTCTCGCAAAGGAGCACTGCCGGGCGGTGGGTGCATAAATCACCTGCCCCCTCCAGTTCTAGGCAGTGAGCCTGCTGGGAATCACCGGCAGCAGTGTCTGCTGGGTTCTCCCAGGGCCACCAGCTCTGGAAAACCCCGGCAGCTCTGGCACTCCAACAGAGAGCCTTTCCCTTCCAGATGCTTCTGGGGCAGCAGCCTGCAGCCGACCTGCGGTTCGTGTGGTAAGAGCCCTCTCCTCTCTCCTGACGGGCAGCACATTCGCTGGGGCAGCGGCAGATGAGCTCATGCTGTTTGCACTCGCTTGCCCAGCGCCCCCGGGGCCTGTGCCTTCCGCTCCTGCCTGGGCCTTTGCTAAACCGCGAGGGGAAGGGAAGCGAAGCATTTTCAAACCGGGGAAAGAAAAAAGGGGGCTCAAGCACCTTTGTCTCTGTTCCTCCAGAACTTGGAGGCTTCGGGAGGGGCTGGGCAGCGCTCTGACAAGATCTACTCTCCTGATGTCTGCAGGAACGTGCTCGCTGTGTGGGGTGAACAGGCCCAAGAGATGCAGCGGCTGAGGGACGAGGTGGAGCGCCTGGCTGCCGAAGTCAGCGCAATGAAGGTGATCATCCTGCCCTTTGCGAAAGAGGGCTGGGACCAAGCGGGGCCTTGCACAAGGCTCTTCCTGGGACAGTTAGTGGGCTTCTCCTGCTCAGCCCACACACCCAGCCCAGCCCTTGCCTGGGGCTGCTGGTGGAGCTTCACCGCTGGAAAGCCCCTTCTCCCAACCAGGCCTGACATGGGGAAACCCTCTTCTTTTGTGTCTTTCCCAGGAGGCTCAGCAAATCAGTGAGGCAAGGTCTTCCCCTCCAAGGGTGTCTGACGGGGCTCTGCAAAGCACAGGTACGGACAGAGGCAGGTAGCACTGTCATATGGCACTGGGCTCCTGCTTGGCGCTGCATGCGGACTCCGCTCTCCAAGTGACTGCCTCTCTGTGGAGTCACAGAGCTTTCGTGGGGGACAAATACCAGTGGCCGCTTCGTCCTTTGCTGTCCATGCAATGGGGCCTTGGCTTGGGTCTGCTGCCCTTCCCATGGGCCCTTGCTGTCTCCTGGCACCTGCAGACCACCACCCCTTTTGTGTGGCTGGAAGAGAAGGCTGTCACTGGGCACAGGGATCCCCTCCCTTTCCAGGGGCACCTCCGAGGGTGCGGCGCTAGCAGGCAGCCTTAGAAAGAAGAGCCTGCAGCCACCGGCTGCTCCGAGCCTGGGGCCTCTTGCAGTAAGCTGCTCTCTCTTTCCTTCAGGGACTGCCGTCAACCCGCAGAGATCGTCCAGCAGCTCTGTGTCACTCTGCAGGCTGTTTTTGTTGTTCTGTGCTCCACTGGCTCCAGAAACCGTTGTGCAGGTAGCGTAGCAGAAACTGTCAGTGCTGCTTCTTTTGCCTCTCAGAAAGCTGGGGGCAAGCCCTGGAGCATCTCCCCTTAGGCCGCTGCTGTTGCTCAAGGCCACAGTACTAGTCCAGTGCCTGGCCCCTGAGGTCTCCCATAGGGCGTGGCTCCATACAGACTGGCAGTTGCCCTCAGAAGGGGGCTGATCTGAGGCAAGCCAAGTTTCCTGCCCACCACCCCCTCGTTCACTGCGGTCTGAAGGAACTTTTCCTAAGGACCCCATTTCCCTGCCACCGCTCTGCTTGTCCCTCTCCCCAGTGGGGGAGTGGAGGGGGGCGGGGAGGCTGCAGAGCTGCTGGCCACAAAAAGCCAGAGGTTTCTCAAAAGCCCTGACCTTGGGTGCAGGACATCGGCCGTTTGCCCCTGGCTGGCTGTCCTTCCTCTCTCCTGCTCTGGGAAGACAGCTGGGCGCTTCTGCCCGCTGCCCAATACACTAGTCACTTCAAGCACCCTGGGGCCCTCGAGCAACACGGACGAGGAGGAGACTCAGCCCCAACTCATGGAGCACCAGGCTGTACTGGCACTGCAGGAACTGGGTGGGGCTCACAGGCCCAGACTCCACATGAGTGATTCCTCGTGGTCAGGTTGAGCCTGACCTGCTCCCCTGTGCTTTTTTATCTCCAAGGGACAGGACAAGGACAGCAAGGAAGAAATTCTGCTCCGGATGTTCACCTGCACTGGGGAGAAAGAGCCGACTACAGACCTTCCTTCTGCAGGTACAGGGAGTGTGTGCGAGCAAAGAGGCCAGGGCAGGAACGCCAGTTTGCCAGCAAGTCGCTTGCAGGAGGAGTGTGGATGGTCCCGGCAGGGGCCCGACCCTGGCTGAGAGAAACAAAACATGGGTGGGAACGGGAGGGAGAGTGGCATCCAGCAGGGTGGCAAGAGCCCCCACCAAAGGCTGCATTGGCCCCACGGCCATCTGGGTCCATGGAGCTGCCTGGCTGCAGTTGCCGGTTGGCAGGGAGGACGCCCAGCACCTTGTCCCGGCAGCGTGACTCCCCTGGGCCCCATTTCCCTGGGAGCAGCGAGCCTCAGGTTTCCACGGCTGTCCGCCACACAGTCCGAGGCCGGGCGTTTGGTCTGCAGAGCCACAGGGGCCCTTTGCCACCTGCGTGGGAGAAGGGACGGAGGGAGGGAGGGAGAGGGAGAAGCTGCCACCGCAGCCGGGGCGGGAGAGGAAGATGTGCAGAGCCTGCTGTCACTCTCTACGCCCCAGGAGTGATGCCGCTTTTTGCTCCTGTTTCTTTGCAGAATGGCAACTCCAGAGCCTTTACGGGTTTGAAGCTTATCACTGGGAACAACTGCGGAAAATCCGGATACAGCTGTGTTCATCGAGTGGAAGATGAACACTAAGAACGTGGGCACAAGTGTCTCAGCCCCATGCCTTCCCTCAAGAAGAACTGGAGAGGAAAATGGAGAAAAAGACCAGAAGGGTGTGGCCATTTCTGTGGTGCAGAGCAACCAGCAACCATTTCAGAGGCCTGCTCAAAGCTGCCAGCATCTGCCTTTTGCAGGCTGAGGGGTTCCTGAGGCTTTCTCTGCACCACAGGGATGTTTTCTAACATGGGGCCTCTCCAGAAGGAAGGAAGAGACCTGGTCATGAGGGATAAGGAGAGAAGGCGGAGGTAGTCGGTGACTGCTTTGCTTTGCCTCAGTTGTCACTGGCAAGGGCTCTAGCCACACCACCCAAGTTGTGGAAGGCAAAGGCTGAGACTGGGAGAGGGAAGATCTGCCCACTGTAAGATCAGTTTCGAGACCATCTACTAAACTTGAAGGTGCTCAAGCCCACGGGACTGGACAAGACCCATCCATGGGTCCTGAGAGAACGAGCAGACAAAGCTGCAAAGCCACTTTCTGTCATGTTTGAAAAGTCAAGGAGGTCTGGTGAAGTTCCCACTGACCGGAAAAGGGGAAAAGCATCACCCCCCTTTTCAAAAAGGGAGATAAGGGAGACTCAGGGAACTACAGTCTCATCTGAGTGCCTGGCAAGACCAGGGAGCAGCTCCTCCCAAAGACCTGTGGCAAAAAGAGACTGGACTGCGAGGTCTATGCAAATGGTTTCTTTGAACTCACTCAAGCAAACCATCTAGTTGAAGTCTAATACGCCACTAACGCACATTTCTACGGATACAGTGGAAGAATGGACAGTTACAACTTGAAAGCAGTAATACACTCTCTGAACACACAAGGCTGTGGCTGAAACCCTCCAGGTGGCTGTGCCCCACTGGATTATGCTGTCTGCATACACAAAAGTTGTGGGCTGAAACCACCACTGAAGCCCTCCAGGCTCTCCTTGTATTTCTCAGGAAGCCGCATGGTGGTTTGAATTGAGACTCGGGGCATCCATTTGTTGAGGAACTGCAAGGCTCAGCTCAGGTTTCAGTTCTTTGGGTGGTGCAGCATTGCCCTGTTGGCTGTGGGGCTTATGGACAACTCCAGGCTGCGCCATCTACAGAGCTCCCCCCTGTGTCTTCTCTGCATAGGCAGGGCCACAGAGAGGTAAATCTCTACCAAGAGGGAAATCCTTTGTCAATAGCTGCCAGAAAATTCCCAAGGGCAGTCTTCCTGTTCAAAGCCTTTTCTCACACCAAGACCCCTTAGTAGAACAGAATCGAATCATCTTTGTGGCAAGGGTTCCCTTTCCAGCAGGAAGCTTCCTGCCTTCAGGGACACTTGAAAACATCCCTAAGTCTTCTGATGCAATTTTATGTGTCATCTAATTATAATAACCATTGCTGTGTCTCGAGTAGCCTCTTAAGACCAATTCTTTCATATTTCTACGCAGACCAACTTGGTCGGCCCCCTATTTTCTACATTTCCTTTCACATTTATCCTCGGGCATATATGTGCTTGGATAAGAACAGTTTTGCAGACAGCCACAATCCCGTGTTGGCGATGTAAAATTTCACTGCTGTAGGAACAAAACTCAAGTTAGATGGGGGTTAAAAGGAAGTGAAACACTGCATAAATGTTAGCTAAGTGTGTAAACTGCCACCAACAAATAATCAGTTACACCCTGATGACTTGCGAAAAGCAAATTCACCAGATATATTTACACACACAAAGCATGGGGTGTACCTATCTCACAAGGGGGAGATTTGCCTGAAATATTTTGCACAACAGTGCATCTCTAGATGCGATACACCCGACTGAAACCCCCACTGATTTCAGGAGCTTTTTTGAAAGTCTTTGGCATGAACTGACCTTTGGGTTTTTTTGGTCCACTCCCCCCCCAAAGGAAGTCGCCTAACAGAGAGCACTGAGGCTCTTCAGTTTGTCTTCTCTGCCCTGCATTTACCTTGCTGCTTCTCTCTTCAGGAAAGCCCTACACATTTTCTCTCTCAGGGCAGTATCTGAAGTGCAGTTCCTGCCTACCTTTATTCAAACTGTCCTGTACACCCTGCAGCCCTCCATAAATAAGGATTTCTCAGGTGATTCTTCACTTATATTGGTGGAGACATGAGAAACACAAAAAAGCAATTACTAGTAAGGGATCCCCTTAACTAGGTGTAGTACACAGTGATTCCTGCCTAGAAACAAGCACGTATGCTGAGGCTGGTAAAGTGAGGGGCCCTTGCCATCCTTAGGTCTCAAAGCATTTTCTGTATGAGTAGTTTTATCAGTAATCTCATGCTAAAGCTGAAAAGCGGTAATCCCTGCATAGGCACCTCCCAGGCCAACGGAAAAGGTAGGGGAAAAAAAAGAAAAAAGAAAAAAAAGGGACTCAACCCGTGTTTTTGATCTCCTATTGCACAGCCTTGCTAAAAGGCAGTTTGAAATGATGAGAAGGGCAAAAGCCAGGAGAAAAATACTGGTCCCTTGGTAAGAGGACTGCAAGAACCCTGGATTTCTTTCTGCAGTATTTCAAGGTGTTTTCGCATAAAGCATGAATGTGAACCTGACAGATACATTTCTAGTCTGCAGTTCTGACACCAGCTAAAATTCCCTAGTTTTGCCACTGGCTCTCTGTTCGGCACACGTGCCCCTGCAAACTCTTTAAGCCAGCAGGCAAAAGGATAAATTTACCGGCAATGAAGAGTGTCCGCAAGCCAAACCCTTTTCTAGAGGGTTGCAAAATCTTAGGCTGAGCATGTGCAGCAGAAATAAATATTAAAAGAACTTCATAGTCTACCAGCAGATGATTTTTTTTTTTCCCCCCCTACAGCAAAATGTTTTCCTCATTACACTGTCTGAATTAGGTGGGATTTAACTTTACTTACTTGTGCTTGTGCCTAACCAGAATGAAAGGCCATACACAGATTAAAAGAGGATTCTGACTGGCAAGTTCTGGGACATTATTTTTCCAGTGCGTTTCGGGTATTTCACAATGAGTAAACAATTCCTCCCATTAAAGCTTCTGGAGGTGGAAGAAGTCATCAATCGTGTCACTACAGGATTTCGGTCCCGATACAAAGCCCATTGAACCAACCGGAACACTACATTAGGCTTCAGTTTAGGTGATGCTAGTAAAATATATATATAAATATATATATGTATGTATATGCCTTCAAGAGAACAAATTCACTGTCTATTATCCAAATGAATAAATTGATCGGCACTGTAACAGATTCTGTGGTTTTGCACACGCTGAAAATCATTTTATTCACAGCCCAGGAAACTGGTACTTCAAGTGATGTAAATAAATGCTATGGTAACTATCACATAAGTAGCCAGTTTTTACCCAGCTGGTAATATTAATGAGATTTGATTCCCAAATTCTACTGAGATATGCAGGAGTACACATTTTGTTCAGGTGCACAGAGCGAATCCCAGCACAAATCGCAAATCTTCTACCTCAAATTAGCAAAGAACTGAGCCAGACAGAGAGGCAATGTTTGGTACTTTGCAGCAGTGAACTATGCTAGAATCATTAGGATAAAAAAAATCTCTTATCAGTGCCTCTCCAACTCGGACCTTTATGACTCAGGCTTACCTTTTCATGAACCACTTTTGAGATGCTTGGAAGAGGAGCACCGAGTTCAACTTTTATTATTTTATTATATTTTTATTTATTAATGATAACACATGCTTTCTGAGAACAAAAGGGGAAAAAAAAAACCAACAAAGCAAACTACTGAACATCTCTAAATGCCAACAGCATTTCCCTCTTCATCGCCACATTACTTCTCAGTTTGCCTGGACGGTACGCAACCTTTCTTCCACTGCAGTAAAGGTATTTGCAGGTATCCCTTTCTTTCTGTTTTGGCCTGGTGCCAACTGCTCAAAGTTGTTTAAGGGCTGGAAGCAAGACAAAGCCTCCCCAGTTTTGCAGGAACGAGTCCACCTTTGTTAAAGAGATTTGCTCCTGTCATCTATCAGCTTGCCTTGTGCATCCTCTAGCTAAAAGCCTGTACAGTGGGATATACTTGAACTACCTAGGCTGTCTGAATATGTCGCCTGACATATTTCAAGCGTTACTCAATTCTTACCAAACTTTTCACTGTACTAGGAATTATTTCCTTAGTTACGCTAAAGAAAGAACGAGGACAACGCAACATTTCTTTAGTAAAATGAAAATATGCAGGGAAACCAAAGGTGTGCTAATAACGCTCGGCATTTGGAATGGTTTCCATAACAGAATAAGAAAGAAGAAAAAGCACTTGTATGCCAGCTAGGCAGAGATTTTAAGTGTGACACCACTTCTATCGCACTGTGCGGTTCTAGCGTGCAGTCAGAAATACCCAAACCCAGCAGAAGAACATTCTTCAGCTACAGCTGGGGCTTAAGCATCCAGTTAAAACTTTAATATCACCCGCTCGAAATCCCCAGGCAGCGGCTGTAGCGGATTAACTCCTGGGCAATTCCCCCCCCCTCCCACGGTGAGAGTAGATTCCGCTTGTGAGGGCCCCGACTGCCCCCCTCCCGAGGCCGAAACTGTTCGAAAACGATCCTGGATCGTCCCTCCTACAGCCATCGCTGCCCTCAGGGGGCCTTGGATGCGGGTGGGATAAAGTTTCAAGGAGTCAGGGAGGCCTCTTTCCAGGGCGAGCCTTTAACAGCCCTGGGGAGGGTTGATGTGCTATCAGCTGCCGCTCATGCAGCAACTGAAAGCAAGCCTCATTCTGTACACTTTCGGTTAATTGGTCCAATCCCAAAGTGGGGATGGCCACTGGATCCCCACTTTCTAAGGGGTCCATTTGTACCGTAGCATTTCCCTTTATGCAGGACATACTCTCCTGTCCCCCTTCTGACAACATCCTCCCTAACGGACGCACTGGAGAGGTATGTCTGCGAGGCTCCCTCTTTTCCCGGGGCCTTTACTTTTCCGTTGCCCCATACTTCCCAGGGAACGCAGTCACCCCCTTCTTTCGCTTCGGTCCTGCACCGGCCGACCTCCTCGCGGAGGGACGGAACCGCGGTTAGAAGACCTCCGCACTCGCTCCGCAGGACCCTGCGTCTCACGCACTCTCCGTCCCCTGAATCCCAGCCGCCCAGGTAGTACTTAACAGTCCCTTTTCCTGCCTGGGTCCTGTGCACAGGTGCTATCGGCTGCCGAGGTAATAATATCTGGAGCCCCCTTCCCCGGTCCACGAGCCTCTCCGTCACGTTGACCACCGTCTGTCACAACCCCAGGGGGAAGAAAAGACCGAAGGACCGCTAAAACCAGCGGGGCGCGCCTTCCTCGCCCCCTCCTGCAGCGGGGCGCGCCTTCCTCGCCCCCTCCTGCAGCGGGCCCCGCCTCCCCCGCCGAGGTGACGAGGCTTTGCGCCCGGGGTTTCAGCACCAAATTGTGAGGAACGAGCTCAGGC
>JANIJG010165398.1:0-13122 GCA_024611175.1 Megaceryle torquata
CAAGAACAAACCCAAAACAAACCCAAACCACATCAATTTTTTCTTTTGACAAAAAAAAAAAAAAAAAAATAAAAAAAAAAAATTCAAAGTTGTTATTATTACCTTGCTCCTTCCACTTCTCAAGAGTAAAACAGTGACTTCTTATTTTGGATGGAGTCCATTCAACTCTCCTTTCTTCATTGCAGGGGCCTCTGAGAGATGGGGGAAAGAGGAAATCTGAGAGCAGTTACAGACAATTGATTCTAAGAGTCTGCTGACAGATTACTGAAGATTGCTACTGATGTAGATTATTGTAAACCTTGTGCCAGGACTTGGGTAACAGCTGAAGAGACCTTCATAGTACTTCTATGCTTCTTCATTGCATTTTCTTTGAAAGGATGAAGGAGTGAATAAAAAGCAAAGAAATTTATTTAGAATGAATTAACTTTCATGCAATAAAACATGCCTGAATTCCAGAAAAAGGGAGTAACTGATCTTGGATTCTGTCTTCTGCCACCTATGTAGTACATATTGGCTGTAGATGCTGCCAAATACATACATTTTAAATGCTGCCAAAATTAAACTTCACTTCCCAAGACTTTCTGTGTATGATCATCCCATCATTCAGCCTGACACAGTTTTCATAGGCATGAAAGGTTGTTCCAATTCCACATCTGCATTTCTCATCAACCTTTCATGTGAGATTTTAAAATGGATTTTAAATATAAAACAGAATTGATCTGTTGAATTTTTGTATAAATTAATGTCTTCCTAATGTCAGAATCAGAAGAATATTTCCTAATCTAAAATCTGAATCCTGTCAGTTCTGTATTTTCTGCTATGGAATATCTATATCTAAGGCACATTCTTTACTGGGTATCTAAACTACAGAGAGAATTTTTCGGTAGTGTTTTCACATTTTAGTTTCTTCTCTGTTGTCTCATTTTTGTTAGTTAATATGTTTAGTGTGAGGGTTTTTTGGGGTTTTTTTTGTTTCAAATATTGGCAAAAATGTAAAGCAGAGGTAGAAAAAAAAAAGGCAAAACTTCCTTTTCTTATTTGGTTTGGTTTTAGTTTTAATTTATCTTTTCTAAAATATTTCAGACTTAACTGCCATTCTGTAAATGCAATGCTGTGGCAGTTCTAAGAACAGATAGTCAGTCTTTGGAAACGGAGGAATCAGCATCACGGGTTATGCATGCTGGCCTAAGACCTACATCCTGACTAGCCTCAGTGGGATAACATGATGCTGGGGGTAGAAAACAGCCCATTTCCCAGGGCTGGAGTGGTCACTGGTATGTTGGTAACATGCTTGCAGGCTAGGGCTACAAATTTTTAGGCACTGAAATAAAAATCACGGATGATCATTTGGAAAGTCCTTTTCCATACAGCTCATGCAACTTACCTGTATTTTGAAAAATCTTTTTTTTTTCTTTTTTTTTTGTCAGACCTTTTATGTCTCGGGTGGGAGCAAAACCAGTTTTATGCTTTGTAGAAAGTTGTTTAATGCCCTTGTGTTAACACCATCCCAAAAGCGGCAGTAGTTGTCATTGAAGAAAAAAAAAAAACAACAAACGAGTGCTCTTTAAAGTACTGCCACCACATAATATTCCTGAGAGGACCTTACCTGCCCTTTTAGAAAATAGAGCTTCTTAGGTCTGGACTCTTAAAGGTTGTAAAAGTTTAGGGTCAGGACCATCCATTAGACCTACAGCAGATGCTCTCTCTTAACCCCTCTCTGCTCCCAAAGGAGAAGAGAAATATAAAAAAGGCAGGAATAAGGGAGAGAGACATTGATTAGAAAAGAAAGCTAGAGCAGCTTTAATGAAAATAATAATAATAAAATAAGATATACACAAATATATGCAAACCCAGTATTGAACACATCTCCACTGATGGCAATTACATCGCTGTCACCACTGATGCTGTGGAGCAGGCAATGAGGAAGTGCCAGACTAGATTCAGCAGCATATGGAAACTGGATTCAGGAACACACAGACCAGGTTCAAAGGCAGAACAGAGTCCTCTCTGGATGATGACCATTGAAGAAGACGCTTGTTCCTTCTGATCCCTCAGCTTTATACTGAATATGATGTATATGGGATGGAATACCACATTGAACAGTTTAGGGTCACCTTCCCTGTCCACTCATCCCTTCAGGTGCAGGCTTTTACATTTTGCACCCCCCGATATGGTGCACAAGATCCATCAGTGGCCTTGGTCTGCACACCAAGCCTTGGTACTAAGTGTAAATATTAAGCATTATCACTGCTAGAAGACACTGTCTGTGAAAACTTGGAAAGTAAAATCACTATAAACAGAATTTTTTCTGTTCTAACTCAAACCAGGACAAAGGTGTTTAGGCATCCATATTTTTTCAGTCTACACTGGCCTTAGTACTGATATTCAGCTGCTGCTGAACAGGCACCTAACTAACTAGGAAGACTTAGACCCCTTTCAAACTACTTACCACCTACATGAATCATTGAGTGCATTTCCTTCCCTTGGATGTACAGGGAAGCAGCACCTGACAGCCCTTGAGAGTAGGCTGGTCCTGCATAGTACATGCTCTCCTGGTTGTGGTGTTAGGATGCTTGAGCAGATGAACTGACCACAACATTGCAGCTACAAATTCTTCACACAGATCTCAGTTTCAGTGGGATGTCTGCTGAGCTGCAAGCTGCATTTTATAGACACAGCAGAATCAAGGCATGAAATGTTGTGCTCTGCTTCACAGGTCTCAGTAGGTTAAATACAAAGATCCGGACAATGATATATAAAGTACCAGCCACTGAAAATAGTTATTCACCAGTGGTTGTCACACAGTATTATGAAAGTTAAGTTATTTTACAATTTTCCTATTCTTCAAAGAATGTTAATAATTTTAGTACCAGTTGGCAGCAATTTGATTTGTTTGCTGTATTTATTCAGAGAGAAACAAAACTGACCAATATAATAGCTCAAGCGTAAGGAATGTTCCAATGAACAATAATAAGAAGAATTCCTCATACTCTGTCATTCTTCCCTGCCATGCTGGCTATTTATCACTGGCACTATTTGCAGTAGCTGGTTTTCTAGATTAAAACTTAAAATGCCATTTTCCCTACTTTGTTAAAATCTAAGGCTTTTTATTTTACTTTTTTTTCCTTTTCACACTTACATGATTTGAGTTTACTGCAAAAATAAAGGTGTTTCAGATTTTCTACATTCCATTGCTTAAGACTGTTACAGTTTAAAAAAAAAATACAGATAGCTGTATATTTTTTTAAAGTATTGAAATAGTGTCTGATATATAGACAATTGTAATTAACTACCAAGAGCTACCATAAAAATTTATAGCATTTAAGAAGACAAGTTCAAAACACTATGACTCTACCTCTACTCTAACAGAATTCTAATGAATGAGAGGAAGTAATAGTATCAAATACCATGCATTTTTTTCTTGTTCTCTCATCAGAAGAATGATCAACATGAATTATTTATGTAGAATCAGTCTCATTCACAACCATGAACAGGTAACAAAATGTGGCAATGATGATGATAATCTCTTACTGCCCACAGTTTTTTTTCTACTACTTCATTATGAACCCATGTCTTTGAGTCTGCTCCTGCTTTATTTCCATAGCATAAGACATCTGGAGAAGGGGCTTAATAGATTTTTTGAGTGTTAGGAATCGTGAGGCAATTTTGAGTTCAGTTGGTTGAGGCCACCACAATTTTCTCCTGACCCAAGAAATGCAACTGCACATTTGAGCTGCATGCATACATGCATACAGACCTCAGATACTGTTTCACTTCCAAATCCACTTTTCTACTTGAAGCACTTCACAAATGAGATGACTTGACATTAGGTGAACAGACATTAAATGTCAGGTAAGTGAATAGCTGGGGAGAATGAGAGACAACAGACTCTGGCTGTGAAGTTTCACAGTATTTCAGACAGAGTTTTTCCCTGCAGCAGAAGACAAATCATTGTGTGTTAGAGCACTAGAGAGGAAAGCAAAGACAAATGTGGGAATCAGTTTCTGAAGGTGTCTCAAGACTGGTGCTTATAAGTAATGCACAGCAGGCTGGATGGATACATGCTGCAACTGCTAGGCAGGGAGTAGAGCTTTGAATGGACTACGAAGTGAGAAAGGCTGATTCTTGGGTGTTGAACAGACCAGAATTTAAAGAAAAGACAAAAGGCAGGCAGAAGAGGAAAAAAGAGAAATGCGTAGTGTAGAACTGGTGGTGAGACAAGAGCTGGAGAAGAAAGACAGCTGGGAAAGAGATGGGGACCTGTTCTTCTCAGGAACAATCAACAGCCAAATCCTTGACTTTCTACTCTGACTTTTAGTCTGGATTTTTAGTTTGCAAGTTGTTAACCTTATACCACTTCAGGGTGCCCCATTGGAGGTGGCCATAATGGCCACCAGTCAAAATTTTCAGGAGAGTTATATCTTGTTTTCTTTTTCCACTATACCTGATTTTTGAGGTATTTTTGATCAGCTTTGTCTTTTATTTGTAGAGTTGCCTTAGGCTGAAAAACATCACCTACAAAACAGAATCAGTGTGATACTGAAATTTTGAAATCATGCCTTTTACTAGAGCTGTATCAAAATGGCAGACTGTTCAGTCAGAAGTAAAAAAGCAGTTTTAGTAAGCCAATAAGAGGACTTGCAAGTCACATTTCACATGTCTGACTGAGTGCCAGACTTTGAAACTCTGGTAAAGAGCTTGCTGCCACACTGTACTGCATCTTTGCCCTACTTTGAGTTTTAAATAGGAATTATCTGCCAATTTCCAGGTTATAACGAAACAAGTAGGAAAGCAGTCTTGTGCTTTTATTATTTGGGATTTAAGCACAAGCAGTAACAGAAATACCTAGTCTATGATTCTTTTCCTCCAGACTAGAAGAAGAGAGAGAAAGAGAAGAATTGATAAAACTGACACCAGAAGGGAAGTAATTCTGAGTATGTCCCTCCGAGGTTATATCTCCAGATAAATCCCTTTGGTTAGCTAGCCTGACCTCCTGGATAGGACCTTTTTGAACAAAACTATGTTTCAGTTTAGCAGATAAAGCAAAATACATGAGAAAAATTCAATTCTGACATGATTTTTTTATTTTCCTCATTTTCGTACACACAAAGAGATTTTTAAATATCATTTTCTCTGAGTTCTCCCATTCAAATGAAAGCAAGAATTCTGTGGCTTGAGGCCTTGTCCAGGTTCTGGGAGATCCAGCATCAAGATAGATGAGGGAATTTTAATTTATACTTGCAATTGGGAATCTAAGCCACTAGACTAATTTGCATTCTTTCTAGATGAAACTGCTCTTCTTTCTTTTTTCTCAGAGTGATTGGTGCTTCAGACTCACAAAATCCCCTGTTCTGCTGAACACTTCCAGCTACTGAAGACTGCCTTCAGGAATGGTGGTTCTTGTTCGAAACAGAAGGGTTAATGTGGCCTTTCTTTCATAAAATGATTGAGCTTGACAGCATGGCTCAAGAGATTACACAGTCTAACCCCAGAAGTTAATCAACCACGTAACTAACTGCTGCCAAGTCTGTGCCAGTTAGGACTGCATACATATCTGTGTGTTCCAATCTGGAACTGTTTCTTACACATTTACACCTAATTCAGATGAACATCAGCAATAACATTGGGCTAATATCAAGGGTAAATTTAAAAAACAGCATTAAGCATTTCTTAGGGGGTATAGAGGGAGTCCACCACACATATCAGCTGAAGGAAAAGAAAGGAGGAAGACTCATTGAAGAGAAGAAAGGAAGAACATCTCCCGTAGAGGGGGCAAAAGCAACCAAGACAAAACATTTGATAATTTTTAGCAGCTGGTTCTTTCAGAATAGCCCTGGGGTACTGCTTGCAAGAACCTTAAAATGGTAGTGGAACACTTTTATTCTGATAATACATTTCTTAGATTTGTCACAGGATCGCTCTAAGCTTACGACCAACACAAACCTACAGACAGCCATGTCTAGCTATAAAAATCTGACATGGCTGTATACTCTGCATGAATTCCACATGCTTCCTGAGGCACATGCATTTGCACAGGAAGGTGACAAGGATTACAGAAACTTTGTGAAGGTTTGCATATGACAAACTAACAATTTGGCCGTGTGTTGAGGATGTTATAAAACACTGTGCTCACTACTGCTTCATAGTTGTACAAAATAGATGCAAAATCCAACAAAGCTGGAAAAAGAAAAAAAAGCCATTGCATGCTTGGGTTGCAAAGGCTGGCTTTTCAGGCACTGCAGGAGACTAAATCTCTAAGTTTGGCTTACATTTCAAGCTCGGCTACAGATATTGTGAGATCAGGTCATTTCACCACTCTGCCTCCTATCTCCATGAGACATGTAAAAGTTAGAAAATGGAATATTCATTACTGAGCTTATTTGGTTGTTACACTGCTGAGCACTGCTACTATGTGTAAAACTACTATTATGTGCATGTAAAAATGGATATACTTGTCCTACTAGAACATTAGTGTCTGATTAGACCCTCTGGGGCTTCTGCATTCCAAACAATTAATCAGATCCATAGTATTCAAATTGGTCAGGAAGGCTACAGACATTAAAAATGGGAGGTTTTTGGCCTGCAAGCAAGCAGAGGTCAACATGAACTCAGGAGACCTGTCATCAGGCCACCCATTAACAAGGATTTCACTATTAATTATTTCTTCTCAATACAAGACTGATGCAAGAAATAAAGAGGAGCTAACAGAGTTTAATGAGTTTATTGCATAAATGTAGATAAACTATTTCAGTTTCTGCTGTATTTACATGTATTTTGAATCATTAACAAATAAAGGGAAAGTATCAGAGTTGGAAGAGATAAAGGTATATAGAAAAAAATCATTTAAACATACATGGATTTGACGGAATAGTAACAGAGATTTAAGACACTGATGTTCCCTATTAACATGTCTTCATTGTATTAACAGTGCTAAAATGAATAGCTGTGCTATTTGCAGTGGCTTTAACGAAAAAGAATGATCATGTTAGCTCAGTCCCTGTGAATAATGTATGAGGCTGAATTCAACTTATTCACCTCATCTTGCATTCAGTCTAAACCCCCCACAAAATAAAGGGCTATATTTAGCATTAAGTAACAATTTCTTGTTTTAACTTCCATATCATTACTTTTGTGCAGTTAGAAATTGGTTGGAAAATTGCATATAGAGCAGTTTCCATCTATTAGAATTTTCAGATGCAGTGTCAGTGTCAGATAGAGGCCAGTCTGAGAGTTTTTCTATTTTTCCCATTTAAATCTTTTAGGCCCTCAATGCATTTTTAATAGGCCATAGAAAAATCAATTAAATCTTGTTATTTGGATGCATTACAGGGTTATGCTCTTGTGGGTATCTAGCTAGTGTTAATTAACTAAGGAAGAAAGTATTTTGCGCTTTAAAATGGTGTAAAATGCTATGTTCACAAACTAAGGATATCACACAGTTCAGAATTAAAAAGATTTATTAATAATATCAACGCCTGGGTGAGTTATGACTTCCAGATGAAGAAAGTTATGTGGAAAAGAAGACTTAATTATCACCTCTATTTAAATCAACCTATTTTCACCATTTTATTTTCTTAAAGGAAACTGTACTTTATAATCACTTTGAAAACCTTAACTCCCTAGGACAGTAATGACCTTGAAGATATGAAGTCACCCACTCTCCCATAGAGGCAGAAAGGCTCCTATGGAAAATATGATGATACTCTGAGGAATCTTTTTATCCCTGCTTTATACTTGGAAAAACAACTTGACCTTGTCCCAACTGGCTAACAAAGAAACTGTATCCAAAAGAAAACAATGAAGATAGACAGTTGTGGAACACATGACAGTCAGGTCATTTTACTCTATTGCTGTCCCTAATTTTCCCAATCAACAGCAAAGGGGGACAACAATAGGGTCTTGTCATTGGACAACACTGAGAAAATAGGGCTTACTAGAATGGCTGATGGTGACTTTTGGCTGTGATGAGATTTAACAGTAATAAAAGAGCAGAAAGTCATTTTCATAGCTACCAGGGAGGTACAGAAGGCAAGGAGGGACAACAATAAGGAAGGCACATGGAGCTGAAAGGTGATGAGAACAGACTTAACAAAGACGAATCAACAGTGATGGTAACAGATCCAGCAGGATTGCAGTATGACGTCCCACCTACCCTGCTTTCCCACTGCTGTGAAACAGCAACTCCTTTCTCAATTACACCTCTTGGAGAGGAACACAGGATTTACACATCTTCTATAAGTCTCCTGATGATCATCTTCCAGGCATGGTGCTTTGGATTTTCTGTGTGAAAGTCCCTGCATAGCCAGAAGCTATTTGCCTTAGTCCTGCTATACCAATGTCTGTCTAGAAAAGGTAGGTACTATTCCTCTGTCACAGGAACTATGGCAAACAGCATTCTGCTGATGTTACATTGCTCACAGGAGTACTGCAGGGCAATGTACACTTGAACAGCCATATGGGAAGGGAAGTAAAACCCAGAGGACAAGCCAGTAAAAGAAGGACACTTGATATATAATTTAACGTTTTCTGAAAAGAAACAGTGATGTTGTAATTGAATGCTGCACATGATGCTTGGTAGCACTCCCTCAACATTGTACCAAGTGGCACAGTCATTTTCAGTTTGCTGATGCTGTTGTAACAGTTTATGCAATTTCTTACTTTTTGTTTTTCAATTTCCTGTTACTTGTGTTTCTCAGTACAGCCTTTGGTAAGAGCAGGAAAAATCCATTTGGACTGAGTACTATCATAAAAGAGCTTCCATTCATGCTAAGATGACAACTTTTTTCTTCTGCTGCTGTTATAGAAGAACAACGGTAGTTTCCTGGAGCAACTATTATTCATTAAGGGATCCTATCATTCATCAGGCACAAATATAAGCACAAACAGTTTGCTAAGCCAAGCTCGGTCTATGGGAATAAATACATCCCCTGTATTTCTAAGGAGGCAGAGTACATATTGTCATGTATCAATAAGGAGTTGGATAAATATTGTAAAATAATGTTTTAGAAGAGCAGATGTTCAGACCATATTGACACCTACTAACAAACTCAGACCCCCAGAGGCAAGAAACTTAATATACAAAGGAGTTGAAATATCTCTGAATGTGTGAGCAACAGGCTACCTAAGGTAAAGAAAAAAAATATTCTACTTTTAAAAAAAACAAAGCACTAAACCAAACCCAAGTACAGCCCCACCATTGCCATGTGCTTAAACATCAGTTTCAGAAAACCAGAGACCATCCACTAGTTGTTAACATAATTTTTATGTTGTGAATAATAAGCTGATTAAACATAGAAAAAAATACAAATTACAGTTCTGCGGGGTTTTTTTTTAAGCTATTGTTCTATTTCTAGATGTATGGACCAAGTCTAATCTCAGCATTTTCTGTTAGTGTATAGACTGTAATCTGAAAAGAAGCTCCAACAGAGGACAAAATGAGGTCTATCTAAACTAAATGGCATGTGTATCTTATTTTATATTAGAGAGCAGCACAAAATAGCTGCAGAAGATCTCTCAGGGCTTTTCTAAATTATGATCTCCTAAGAATAGTTACAGCACTGTTATGCTATAATCTGCATTTCAGCCTGCTATCTTCTAAAATAGGAGTCCTGGAAGCACTCTGAAAGATTACTAGCAGGAAACTGTTGGGATAGGGAAGATGAAAGATTAATGTCTGAAATTTTATATGAACTCCACAAGCACAGATCCTACACTGTGTCTCCAATCAGATTTTTGTGTCTTTCTTTTCCAAATACACAGATATCTTATGGACTGTAAACATGAGAACACATGAATAGGGAGATTGGGCATTACACTGTTACATAATAAATACAGTACGATTCTTACTGACATCTAATTATTAGAAAAAGCAGACAATATACATGAAGTCATGACTATAAAAGGAGGTTACAGAAAGGGTAGGCTAAGCCTCAATGCAGAGAGTGAAAATGACACAGATCCAAGGTAAAATCCCCTATACGTTTTCTTTTTATGAAGTTAATAAAGCCTAAAGAAAAATAAAGGACAGAAAAATAAAGTTCAGGGGCATCAAGCTGCCTATTAAAAGATTAAGGTCAGATCTTGTACTGAATAATAATTAATTAATTTTGTTGGCAAGTCTATCCTTGCTTCCTATATTCTACACACTACTCTGTTCAATCTGACAGTGAGCTACTCACAACTACCACAACAGCTAAAATCATCTGAGTTTATTTATTATTTTGCATAGCAGAAAAATGAAAATTGATGTCTTTCCAGGGATTAAGTGAACTATCTGTACCTCTTTAATCTTAAATGAATTTCCTACAAGATTTCAAACACAAGGCAGAAACTGTTTTTGTAAGAAAACTCACCAGAAGCTGTATTAATATGCATTTTTGCATATCAGCCTCTACATTAAGAATATTTATACCATTAAAACAATCTCACTACCATCAAGCCTTTGGCTGTCAAAGAAAAAGATCCTGCATAGGGCAGATAAGCTTCACCAAGACCCTTATTTGTAAACATAGTACAGCTGCCAAGTGCCTCAAAATACTCTTAAGTTACCTGATCACGTAGTTGGGAGCAGACTGTAGAACAGACTCTGTCAGCTTGCAAACAGAATGCGTGTCTCACGATCTGCAGAAGATCTTTCAAGTGTTAAAAATGGATAAAGATAAGGTGCTATTCAAATCCTGCAGATGTCACATAACACATTTACTCATTTATAACTTATAAAGCCAAATTATTGCTTAGGGCATAAGCTTCCTTCTTCCTTCCTTCTCTCCCTCCCCTGCCTGCTTCTATCTTTCATTTTAGATTATACATTATTAATCAGATAAAATTGCTTCCCCCCTGCCCTTTGTAATTCTTTTAAAGAAATCAAATCTGAACTTTTTCAGCAGGGATGTTATAGAAACTCATTCTTGACATTAACTTTTTTTTTTTTCCTGCCAAACTAAAAGAAGTACAGAATACAGAAAAACAGAGGGAGAAGTAAAAGGTTTAAAAAAAAAAAACCAAAAAAAACCCCCAAAAACTGTGAAAAAGGTTCCCTGTGAAAAAGGATGAGATACTAAAGATTAACAGCCAGGCATTTTCTGGAAGTCAGAGAGGCAACATATTTTGGTAACATGAATTCATGCATTTTTCTCTTTAAAAGTATTTCTGTTAGGAAGTGTGATGTACTGACAATCAGGACAACTGGAGCTCTAGATTAAGACATATCATTAATAAGAAGAGTGATAGAGCTGCCAATAATTTCAGGAGGAAAGATTTTTCACTATAACTTTACTACTGATAGTCAGAAAACTGTTTATATCACTTTCCCTATACTCCAGCTCCTCTTGTTATTAAGAAAAGGAGTACAAATTCCATTCCAGTAAATCTGTTCACTGAAGGAATCTCATTTTCTGTGACTTTTTTCTTTCAAGTTTGACAACACATTTCACATCTTTGGTGAGTGTGACCACATTTTCACGCTAACCCTTTGAAAACTGCCCTCAGACTTATCATCATGAGGAGTTCTACTCCTCACTCTCAAGCATTGTCTTCACTAGCCTCTCTAGGCATATTTTTCTTTCTCCAACAGTGCAGTACATCATCTTGAAAGCTGTGCAAACTGTCTGTGAGAGGACAGGCCTGGGAAGAACCACTAAGTACACGATCTAATGCCAAAATATGTCAATAAGGTTTTACGCTCTGGTTGAAAATGGGTAAATAACTAGATAAATCTAAGTATTGTTTTTAGCATAGTTTTGTATGTCTTCAAAGTACTGTAAGCCAGCTAAATATTGTGTACCGGGGAAGATTTGTCATCTGTATCTGTCGTGGGCTGTCCCTACCCAACAGCCACCCAGTCACCCACTCCTCCTTTCTCCCACAGGATGGGGAGAAGACAGAAGAAAGGAAAGAAGACTCATAGATCATGTGAGTGACAGTTTAATAAGCAAAGCAAGAGCTGCACACTTAAGCCAAGCAAAATAAGGAATTCCTTCTCTACTTCCCATCAGTAGGCAGATATCCAACCACTTCCTGGCAAGCAGGGCCTCAGCCTGTGTAATACCTGCTTGTGAAGAAAAACACCATCGCCACGAACATCCTCCACTGCTCCAAGCCATTCTTGCTGAGGTACAATGTCATGTGGTATGGAGTATCTCTTTGGTCAGTTTGGGTCCTCCATCCAGTCAATGTCCTTTGCCATCCTCTTGCCACTCCCAGCTTGCAGGCCTTTGGGAAGCAGGGTGTAGAAGAAGGCCTGATGCTCTGCAAGCACTATTTAGCAGTAGGCAAAGCATTTTAGCTCAAAATGGTAAGCACTGCAGCACAGCTGTGAAGAAAGTTAAATCCATTCCAGATACATCCAGAGCAATCTCCACTCCTTACTCCATATTGTTCATGTCATGCTCAGGTTCCAAGTTATCTGATTTATCTAAGTATTCTCTGACCATCCCATTCCTATATTGTTTCATATCTGTACCCTACTCAAACTTTTTAATTCACTTAACTAACCCAAACTGCATTGCAATATTTGATCCTTCTAAATAATACCTTTTTTTTTTCCATTCTATTTCTCATTCTTGAAATCCACTCTTACCAACAGTTACTACTTGTACTCCATACATATACCGTCTTTACAACAGTCAGGTTTACATATCTGCTGTTCCTTGACAGATCTATTTCCTCATTCTATGCCATGATGTTACACCTTCATTCCATGCCCCTCTACCACAATGTCCATAACAAGTTGATGACTTGGGCCCCATCTGTCGAGAAGGTCACTCAGGAGAAGGGCAGCAATGTGTTGGATTTTTGGATGCCAAGATCAGCTTGTGTTAGGTCCCTGCCTCAGCCATTGTGTCCTCCCATGTAGAGGCCCTTCTTCCCCTGATCACATGCTGGTGCTGAGCAGAGGCTTAATAGTCAGAGGCCAAACCCCAAAACAGTATTAGGACCTGCTCAGTCTCAGTGGAGTATGCAAGATACCCTTCTGTCAAGCCATTCACCAATTTATTGAGATTACTTGAATGTTCAGGCATGTCCCAGTAGGTTTCACTCTCCACCCTGGGGTGAAAATTTGTTTGCCTCTTCTCTTCTCTTCTCTTCTCTTCTCTTCTCTTCTCTTCTCTTCTCTTCTCTTCT
>JANIJG010165399.1:0-13091 GCA_024611175.1 Megaceryle torquata
GGGGGGGGGCGGGGGGCACAGATTGGAGGGGCAGGATCCCTTCCTTCAGCGTGCTGCCCATATGACATGTATAATACTCAAAATCATCTGAACTTGACACTATGGGGATCACAGGAAACTTCAGTCATTTGTAGACCTGAGTGCTGAACTTGACTACTAGAGAGAATGATGACAGCAATTCCAGGCTGAGGTCAAAAGCCTTCCCTGTCAGGAAAACAACCTAAACGGCTGTAAGTGAAAACAGGTCTGTGATTACTTGGTGGGTACATGACTCCTCGGGATCTGGGGGTCTCTGCACAGCTCTGGCCTGGCCCTGCCCTGCCCTGCCCTGCCCTGCCCGCCCGGGGCGAAACGGCTCTACCTCTCAGGTAGGCAGCGAACTGCCTGGGCCCACAGCGGATAGCGTAGCGGGCGGTGGTTCTTCCCGGAGGCTGGTCCGGCCGGGAGGCGGGCTGGAAGACGGTCCCGTCGGAAGTTTCTCCCCACCACCGCAGGCGGACGAGGACGGCGGCGGCGGGCGGATTTGGGGCCGTCCATAGAACTCGGGAGATGGAGCAGCGGAGGAAGCAGCGCAGCGGGCCCTCCACTAGCGGCGGCAGGCCGGTGGAAGCGGGGATAGCGCCGGGACCTGCGGGGCCGAAGGACCGAGGGGTGTCAGCGGCCCGGAACGGCGTGAACCACGGGGCTAAGGCGCGCTCCCAGCCGCCACCGCCGCCGCCGCTCCTCACGCCACGACCCTTCCTTCCCGCCCAGGAGAGACCCACCTCCCTTCCGCCGGGATCCCCCGGCCGCCAGACCGATTGCCCTGGGCCTCTTCTGCCGCATCCCGTCTCCCCTCAAAGCCGCGGCCCTGCCCCAGTCACCACCACCGCGACCACGGCCGCCTCAGCGGGAGCGGGACACAGCCCGCGACTGGCGCCGACCGGCACTTCCTGTACCGCAACTCCCGTCGTGAACCGCGGCACCGCTGCATCCTACGGAGGCGCGGACTACATTTCCCAGAAGGCGACGGGAGGGCCCTGCCGCGGCGGCCGCCAGTGCTTCCCAGAGCGCGGAGAAGTGAGAGACGCTTTTCCTGGATGGTTTGACTCAGCCATGCTTTCCTCAGCATGGGTTTGTGAAAGGGAGGTCTTGCTTAAATGACCTTTCTGAGCTCTTTCTATGACCACGTGACTCACCTTTTGGGTGGAGACAAGGCTGCAGATGTTGTCTACTTGAACTTCCCTAAGGCCTTTGACACAGTGTCCCACAGCATCCTCCTGGAGAAACTGGCGAAACACAGTATAGACAGATGGATTCTTTGCAGGGTTAAAAACTGCCTGTATGGCCCTTCCTCAAGAATTGTGTTTAATGGGGTGAAATCGATCTGGCTGTCGATCACCAGTGGTGTCCCTCAGGGCTCAGTTTTGGGGCTGGTTTTGTCTAGATTTTTGGCAATGACCTGGAAACGGGGATTGAAAGCACACTCATTAAGTTTGCGGACGACACCAAATTGTGTGGGAGTGTTGATCTGCTCGAGGGCAGGAATGCTCTACAGAGGGACGGGGACAGGTTGAATCGATGAGTCAAAGCCAGTTGTATGAGGTACAACAAGGCCAAGTGCCAAGTCCTGCATTTCGGTCACAACAACCCCAGGCAATGCTACAAGCTTGGGCATGAGTGGCTGGAAAGCCACCCGGTGCGGGAGATCACAAAATGGACTTAACACAGACAAATGGGATCAAAGTTGAAGACCTTTATTCAAGCACACACAGAGCTTATCTATCTTTTCTTTATCAGTACATGAGCTACCTTACACTGCTATTGGCTACATGCTCTGTCCATACGCCTAATTATCACTAATAATTGGTTAAAGCTGCATAGCCACGTCTTACTTATAAGGCAGTTGTTGACATTCTTACAGTCTCTTATCCTGTTGTTGACTTTCTTGCAGCTTCTTCTGTCACTGACTTTCTCACAGTTTCTATCTTGATCCAGCAGGCTTCAGCTTACTGTTACTGCGAGCCGGCTCTGCCTTGACATGTCTCTGCTTGCCCCTCAGGCCTGATTATATTATGGCAAGCCTACCCATGTCAAGGCAACACTGTGTCTGGATGGTCCACATGTCCATTCTTCTCAAGATACATTGCTACAGCCCTGCAAAAAAGGACCTGGGGGTGCTGGTGGACAGTTGGCTTAATATGAGTCAGCAGTGTGCCCAGGCAGCCAAGAAGGCCACCAGCATCCTGGTTTGTATCAGGAACAGCGTGGTCGGCAGGAATAGGGAAGTTATCGTGCCCTTGCACTCGGCACTTGTGAGACCTCATCTTGAATACTGTGTTCAGTTCTGGGCTCCTCATTATAGGAATGACATTGAGATACTGGAATGTGTCCAGAGGAGAGCTACCAAGCTCGTGAGGGGTTTAGAGAACAGGTCATATGGGGAAAGGCTGAGGGAGCTGGGCAAGTTTAGTTTGGAGAAGAGGAGACTGAAGGGGGTCTTCATTGCTCTCTACAACTACCTGAAAAGAGGTTGTAGAGAGGTGAGGGTTGGCTTCTTCTCCTTAGTAACTAATGACAGAACCAGAAGAAATGGTCTGAAGTTGCGGCAGGGGAGGTTTAGTTTGGATATTAGGAAGAAATTCTTTACAGAGAGAGCAGTGAGGCACTGGAACAGCCTTCCTGGGGAGATGGTTGAGTCACCATCCCTGGAAGTGTTTAAGAAACAGGTAGACCTGGTGCTTCAGGACATGCTCTAGTGGCAGGCATCTAGGGTGTTATTTTGTGTGTTTTGTGGTTTTGAAGTCATGTTTGTTCGGGGTATTTAGTGTTATGGGTATGGTTGGACTTGGTGATCTAGGAGGTCCTTTCCAACCATGACTATTCTGTGATTCTGTGAACTTCCATCACTACTTCCATTTATTAAGAACCCCTTGAGTTTATTGTTTGTAATATTCAGCGTGGTGGGGATGGAAACGGACATAGCAGTTGGACTTCATGATCTTAAAGGTCTTCTCCATCCAATGCTTCCGCTTGATGGCATTTTTAAAATGCTCAGGGGGCAAGAAGACAGTATTAAGCATTCAATTCTCAAAGGCATCAATATTGCTAATGATTTCAAACCTCTGTCTCTGGCCTCCTGAAACCATTCCACAGGCCTTACAAACATCAGCACTTAAAACAATGATATGGATTGAGAACCGTCCTGAGGAGAAGGACTTGGGGGTGCTGGTTGATGAAGCACTGACCATGAGCTGGCACTGTGTGCTGTTAGCCCAGAAAGTCCCAACCGTGTCCTGGGCTGCATCAAAAGAAGCATGGCCAGTAGATTGAGGGAGGTGATTCTGCCCCTCTGCTCTGTCCTTGGGAGACCCCCCCCTGGAGACCTGCATCCATCTCTGAAGCCCCCAACACAAGAAGGACATGGACCTGTTGGAGTGGGTCCAGAGGAGGCCACAAAGATGATCAGAGGTGTGGAGCACCTCCCCTGTGGGGACAGGCTGAGGGAGTTGGGCTTGTTCAACCCAGAGGAGAGAAGGTTCTGGGGAGACTTCTCGCAGCCTTCAGTATCTGAAGGGGGCTACAGGAAAGCTTGGGAAGGGACTTTTTACAAAGGCCTGTAGGGATAGGATGAGGGGTTATGGTTTGAAACTTGAAGAGTGTAGGTTTAGATTGGAAATAAGAAGGAAATTCTTCCCTTGGAGGGTGGTGAGACGCTGGCACAGGTTGCCCAGAGAAGCTGTGGATGCTTCATCCCTGGATGTGTTCAGATCCAGATTGGATGGGTCCTTGAGCACCCTGGTCTAGTGGAAGGTGTCCCTGCCATGGCAGGGGGTTGGAACTGGATGATCTTTAAAGTTCCTTCCCACTCAAACCCTTCCGTGCTATGATTCTATGATCTGTCTGCAGGACCTGGGATTTTAAAGGGCGGGAAAACACACACTCATAAGAAATACAAGCTAAACAATGAAAATGTTAAATACTGGATGGCTCTGAAATCAGGAAAGTCATCAGGGTGAGTGGAAGCTTTTTGCAGCCCACCCCAGTGTGCAGACTATTAGAGCCCCCTTCAGCTGCCATTTAATCACGGGTACTGTCCCATTATGGGGGTGGTGGCAGCCCTGGCTTCGACTGCTCAGGTTCACGGGAGCTTTGCCATCCCGGCCTGGCCACCAGAGAAGGCAGGACACCACATACAAGGCTCCTGTTGTCCTTTTGCAAAGGAACAAATCCTGGCACCTGGGAGGAATATACCTTGCAGCACCCCTGTGCTTAGGCATTGTAGGTCCTCACATCTTCTACTCCCTCAAGCAACTGGAGATAGGATGAGAGGAAATGGGCTTAAGCTGCACCAGGGGAGGTTTAGGTTGGGCCTGAGGAACAATTTCTATACTGATAGTGGTGAGGCCTTGGAACAGGCTTCCCAGGGAGGGTTGAGTCACTGTCCCTGGAGGGGTTCAAAAAATGTGTAGATGTAGCACTTTAGGACATGATTTAGTGGTCACGATAAAGTTGGGTAGACAGTTGGACTAGATGATCTTGAAGGTCTTTTCCAACCTTAGTGATTCTGTGATTCTGGCCTCCAGGTGGGCTCTGCCCCTTGCCCAAAGGCTGTGTCATACGCTGTGCCTTAGCCAGTGATGGTGAAAATCACTCCTGAAGAGCCAAGTCCTTCTGCGTGAGATCAGCAGCCCGGGTCACAGAGATAAAAACCACATTTATCTGACAGGCAGCATGAAAATGGAAAATCTTCAGTGATTTTGGGAGAGGGACTGGGGTCCCCCAGTTCTTGTGGCAGAACTTAACAGATGCTGATATCCAGAAAATGTCCAGCAGTTGCTCTCAGAAACTCAAGAACAGTGACAATCCCTAAAAGCCAATATCTGACAGCATTAGTCTCTTCTGAAAATCTCAGCAGGAGCCTTTCCTTGGGGTCAGACATGTAACAAAGAGACAAGCAACGTTTTCCTATGGTCTGTAAAATTCTGAGGAGGGTGATGGAAACGTCAGTCTTACAGAGTTACAGAGGCAAGGCCTGATGACTTTTCATGAGGACTGTTGCAGGGGAACATTTGGGTAACCACCCGTTGTGCTAAAAAAACCCTAAAGACCGGCAGGGTTTCCTTTTCAGGAAGAGAGGCTTGTGAATGATTTCAAACCTGATTCTGTAAAGTGGGACCTTTTTTTTTACTGGGAAAAGGAACAGGGGGAAAAGGGGAGGGTGCCAAAACTGTATCACACAGGAGAAGATCTCAGCACCTCCCTCTCCATCAGGAAGCTACAGAGAGCAATGAGATCACTCCCCAGCCTCCATCTCTCCAAACCAGACAAACCCAGAGTCCTCAGCGGCTCCTTATGAGGACATTTCTTCCAGACCTTCTACCAACCAGATGATCACATACAGTCAGACCACTGGGTTTAGGAAGGGCTGCTTGACTAACCTGATCTCCTTCTACAACATGGTCACCTGCTTAGTGGATGAGGGAAAGGCTGTGGATGTGTCCACCTGGACCTCAGTAAAGCTTTTGACAGCATTTCCCACAGCATTGTCCTGGAGAAACTGGCTGCTCATGGCCTGGATTGGCAGACACTTTGCTGGGTAAAAAACTGGCTGGACAGCTGGGCACAGAGAGGGGTGGGAATGGAGTTAACTCCAGTAGATGGTCGGTCACAAGTGGTGTCCCCAGGGCTCAGTACTGGGGACAGTTCTGGAGGTTTTTTATCTCTGTGATCAGAGGTGCAGAGTCCAGCTGGTGACCTGTAAGTAGTGGTGTTCCCCAGGGGTCAGTTCTGGGTCCAGTGTATTCAACATCTTCATCAATGACCTGTATGAAGGGATGGAGTGTAAGTTTACTGATGATAATAAACTGGGAGGAGTGGCTGATACACAGGAAGGCTGCACTGCCATCCAGCGAGATCTGGAGATGCTGGAGAGCTGGCCAAAGGCAAACCTAATGAAGTTCAACAAGGATAAGTGTAGAGTCCTACACCTGGGGAGGAACAGCACCATGTACCAGTACAGGTTAGGTGTAGACCCGCTGGAAAGCAGCCCCATGGACAGGGACCTTGGTGTCCTGGTTGACAATAAGTTCTCTGTGGGACAACAACGGGCCTTTGTGGCCAGGAAGGCCAATGGTCTCCTGGGGGGCATAAATAAGAGTGTGCCCAGTAATATAAGTATCCTGCTTGGATGTTGCTTACATATTGCTTGTATTTTGCTGACTTGGACTGATTTGGAGGCCAGTGTTTGGTTAAGCTTGTTGCACAGAGAAGATCAATGGTTGTAACATCCCTGAGAGAAGAATGAGGGGCAATTGTATAGGTTTAGTCAAGTATTTCCTCAGCCTCTACAGGTACGCTCCGAACTAGTATTGAGGGCTCGGATGATGGCCCATGGACTACAAGGCATGTGCAGGAGCCTGGGGTCAGAAGTTTAGCTGTGAGGAAGACGTCTTACTTCATCCTCAAAAGCCCTAGCGACCACCACCAGAAAATACTGCGCCTGCTCAAAGGGGAGGAGACCTCCTCTGCACGTGAAGCGGGGATAGATGATGCACATGCATAGGCTCATTGCCAAACCTACTGAATATGAAATGTTTAACTCTATAAAAGCTACACAAGACCACCTGGGGCACGCATGTTTGTGGTGGGGCGACCCCCTGTGAGTCCGGCGACGAATAAACACCCTACTTTATACAACTGTCCTAGTGGTGGAGTCTGATTTCTGCAAGTCAGTTTGGCAAGCCAGCCAGGAGGACCTCTGCTCGGCTGCGAGATCGACTGCAGAGCAGACGCCCCAGGCGCACCCCAAGCACATTCCTTGGAGGAGCCTCCACTCCCAGCCGCTCATCACAGGGGCAGACAACAACCTCCAGACACACGGCTGCGGACAAACTGTATGTTTACTGGGAAAGTAAGTACGGCCAGTAAGCCGTAGGGGACACCCACGCGTGGCCTGGACTGTCTGCAAATCGCAACCGTGCAGAGACATCCGGCGAGCGACACAGTCCCCGTATGGGAGAGGGTACCCTAAAGGGACTGGGGATTCGCTGACCGATAGAGTGGCCGTGAGCGATCTTGGGGGTAGATCGAGTGAATCCAAGGTCACTGCTGCATCCCTATTTTGGGAGCCAGGATGGACCCACTAATGACTGTATAAGAAGTGGGTGAAGGGTAAGCGGACCTCCTGAATTGTCATATGACTATTTGGGTAACATTGGCAGGTGCCAGGGGGTGGGGGGTGTGTGTAATTCTGGATACACAAATATCAGGAACCAGGCCCAGCCGCCCCCAGCCCCTGTTACCTGAGGATCAACTGGAATGCAAGGGGGCTTGATTTCTGTTAAATTGGGAATATAAATTGGATGAAGAAATGATATAGGAATATAGGACCCCTCTGACCTAATATAGCATCTGGTTATTGTTTTTCATACGTTTTAAGTTTTAGCGTTGTGTGTTTGTGTGTTTGTATGTTTGTGTGTGTGTGACTGAAACGCACTATTGCTGCGAAGTGAGTGTGGAGTTCTGATCTACGGTTCTGTTACTCCACGAGGGGTGCAGCCGGAGACGCACAAAGCAATTGTACCATTGTGGGTATAAAATGGTGGGGGAATCTCTCCTTTGATGGTTTGGTCTCGAGCCCTGGGCATATTTAAGGGATGCAGGGGGCCAGAGATGGTGAGGATTTGAACTAATTTGTTTTAAAGGGGTATATTTAACCTCGAGTGGAAATATAGTAGCTTTGGACTGGGAACAACCCACCCCTGAATTATTCCCAGGTCCACTGGAAAACCTCCTCTTATTAACGGGAACTTAGGGGCCATTTCATGCATTAAATGTGGGATCACTAAATATGATAAGGTGGTATATCATCAGTTGTGGGTATTGCTGGAATGTATAAATTGTAAATGGAGGTGGTATTGTGTGGCTAGCGGACGAAGTGTACTCTGTCCACAGTGTTTGCTAAGGACACCCCTTCAGCTGTGGCCGGTGGCGCAGCAAGTAGCAGAAATGTTGAAATTTGAGTGTGGTAATAATATACTACATCCCGAAGGCAAGGATATCTGGGAACGCGACTGGAAAATGGGAGGAGGGTCAAGCAAAGGAATGTCGACTAAGAGCCCTTTGGGACGCGTACTGTCCCACTGGATAGGTATTGTTGGGAAAGGAGGCACAGAAAGTAAAAAGAACTTAATCAAATATTGTAATCGATGGTGGCTGTTGTATAAGTTAGAGGATGGAGCCAAATGGCCGCTTAATGGAACAATTGACTATAATACCCTTTGGCAACTTATGCTGGTTTTATGAAAGGAAGGAAAATGGGACAAGGTCTCATATGCGGATATGTTTTTCCCCCTCCGGAACCACCCTGAGTGGCAAAGAGAGTGCGGCATAAGACCACCGCAGGACCCGATGGTGTTAGCCGTGGAAAGAGAAAGTAGTGGGAGAAATAAGGGAAATATGAAAAGATGTTGTTCATCTGGTAGCATAGGCCAGCGATGCACAAAGTCAGAGAAAGTGCACTTCAAAAAGGATGATGATGAAGGGGAAGAATTTCTCAGACCCCCTCCCCGCACAGATCAGTTTGAGGGCCACTCTACCCCTTCTACCTCCCCAGTACCATCTCCACAAGCTAGCCCAATAGCCCTGCGAGCAAGGCAGAGGGAGAGGGATGCGATACAAGCTCCCCTACGTGAACCTGTAGGGGCTGATGGAGGGACAATGCCGATCAAAGCCCCAGTTTCTACTTTGGACTTAGAAACCTGGAAGGAAGTTGCAAAGAATTATAGGATTGACCCTGTTCGGGTCACCAAACATTTTAAGCTCATTTTAAAATGACACAATCCTGATTGGGATGATATTCAATTATTGTTAGAATATGTGTCCGAAACAGAGAGACAACTAATTTTGAAAACTGCAGGAAGTATGGCTGAGGACCATTGTAAGGCTTTCGGGGAGGATGTCAAAGATTGTTTTCCCCTCCACGACCCACACTGGGATTCAAACAAGTCTGCCCACCTGGAAAGGCTAAAAGGATAGCATGAGTGGATCTTGAGAGGTATGGAAAAAGCGATGCCTAAAAACATAAATCGGTCAGCATTGTTTGCTCTTGAGCGGGGCCCCTCTGAATCACCCTCAGAATTCGTAGACCGATTACGGGATGCAATGCGTCGTAATACCCCTTTGGACCCAGAATCGGAAGCAGGAATACAACCATTGGTTTCCTTGTTTCTGGGACAATCAACTGGGGATATCAGACGCAAACTGCAAAAACCGCGTCCCATGGAAGGAAGGAATCTGGAAGTATTGTTAGATGAAGCATGGAGGGTGTTTAGCGATAGGGAAGAGGAATATAGGCGGGGGCAAAAGCGAGTGGTGGCAGTTGTGAGAGAAAGGAGTGAAGAGCCTAGGGGGAGACCCCCTCAGTTAGGCAAGGATCAGCATGCCCATTGTAGGAAGTTCGGGCATTGGAAGCAAGAGTGCCCAAAGAGAAGAAATGGAAAGGGAAAAATAATTGCTGAATTAAAGAGAGACTGACGGGGACCTGGGGAATCTACCTTAATGGATCCACTGGTTATACTGCAGCTAGGGGGAAAAAAAAAAAAAAAAAAAAAAAAGGAATTTTTGATTGATACTGGAGCAACTTACTCTGTTTTAAATCGAGCATTGGTACCATTGGGAGATGATTATGTAATAGTAAAAGGGGCAACTGGCCAAACAGAGAAGGCATACTTTGGTGAACCTTTAAAATATAAATTGGGAAGCCAGCTGAGCATTCATAGATTTCTATGTATGCCAAACTCCCCAAAAGCACTTTTGGGAAGGGATTTATTAGAACAGTTGGGTGCAGTAATTAAATTTTAAAAAGGGAGAAATTACTCTGGAGGTAAATGATCAGCAATACATTCAAATAATGGGTTTATTTTTAATTAGTGCTCCTACAGGAAAAGACATTGATAATGAGGTTATGAACCAAGTATATCCTGGAGTATGGGCTACCAATGTGCCTGGGAGAGCTAAAAATGCTCTGCTTGTTGAGGTGAGGCTTAAAGAAGGATGTCAGCCGGTAAGAATTAAACAGTACCCTTTGAAGAAAGAAGATAGAGAAGGCATTCAGCCAACAATAGAGAGATTTTTACAATTAGGTGTATTGTGGGAATGCAAGTCTGATCTTAATACTCCCATATTACCTGTTAAGAAGCCTGACAGCTCGTATCAGGTGGTACAGGATTTACAAGCTGTTAATAACATCACTGAAGATCTCTACCCAGTAGTGGCAAACCCATATATTTTACTAACTGTATTGACACCTGAGTTAACTTGGTTTACTGTTTTAGACTTGAAGGATGCCTTCTTTTGCCTCCCTCTCCACAAAGCCAGTCAGAAACTATTTGCATTTGAGTGGGAAAATCCCAGAAGTGGGCAGAAAGCCCAGCTCACCTGGACAGGGCTGCCTCATGGGTTCAAAAACAGCCCTACTATATTTGGCAATCAACTCGCCAAAGATCTTGAGCTCTGGGAAACCCTGGCCGAAGAAGGGAGATTGTAACAATACGTGGATGATATCCCCATCGCTACCAAAACGCGGGAACCATGCATGACTTGGACAGCGAGTCTGTTAAATTTTTTAGGGCTTCAAGGATACCGAATAGCTCAGAAAAAAAGCACAGATAATGCAGCAGCAAGTGATATACTTGGGGTATGAGGTTAGTGCTGGACAAAGAACTTTGGGACAGGCTCGGAAGGAGGTGATAGACCAAACTCCGAAGCCACAAACAGTGAAGGAGTTACGGAACTTTTGGGGAAAGACTGGGTGGTGTCGGCTATGGATCTATAATTATGGATGACTTGTTAAGCCCTTGTATGCACTCACAGTTACTGAACAGAAACATCTTGAATGGAATAAAGAAGCAATACAGGCTTTTGAGTTGCTAAAGAAGGCTCTGATATCAGCCCCAGCATTGGGACTTCCAGACGTAAGTAAACCATTTTTCCTGTTTTCCTATGAAAGACAGGGGATCGCCTTGGGGATACTAGCTCAAGACCTGGGCCCGTATCGGTGAGCAGTCACATACCTCTCCAAACAATTAGATGCACAACTGCAAAAGAGTGGCCGGGATGCCTACGAGCAGTCCCTGCAGTAGTGTTAAATATCCAGGAAGCCAGGAAGTTTACCTTGGACAGAAGATGACAGTGCTAGTGTCCCACACGGTATCCGCAATACTGGAGGTTAAAGGTGGGCATTGGCTCTCCCCACAAAGGTTCCTGAAATATCAGGCCATAATGGTGGAGCAAGATGATGTGGAAATTGTAGTCACTGATATTGTCAACCCAGCCTCTTTTCTCAGTGAAAACACAGGAGAACCAGTACATCATGATTGCCTGGAAACCATCGAGGCAACCTACTCAAGTCACGCGGACCTAAAAGACAATCCCATGGAGGATAAGGAAAACTGGTTCACAGACGGAAGTAGTTATGTTCTAAACGGCAACAGGTATGCTGGGTATGCCATTAGCACCCACTGGGAAGTGATAGAATCTGGGCCATTACCCTTGAATACTTCTGCCCAGAAGGCAGAAATTATTGCTTTGACCCAAGCCTTGGATCTGGCTCAAAATCGAGAAGTAAACATCTGTACGGACTCAAAATACACTTTCGGGGCTGAGCACGTTCATGGAGCAATCTGGAAAGAAAGAGGATTGTTAAACTCTCAAGGCAAGAACATCAAACATGCTGAGGAAATTTTGAAATTGCTGGAGGCAGTGCAACTCCCAAAGAAGGCAGCAATCGTGCATATAAAAGCGCATCAAAAGGTGAGCTCAGAATTGGAAAAGGGAAACGAACTGGCGGTCAGAGAGGCAAAACAAGCGGCTTAAAGTGGAGTAGAGCTAGAAGGAGCCTTCGTTCCTGATGGACAAATTACTTTTAAGGTAAACCAGAATATACCAAGGAAGATAGGAAACTTATCATGGATTTTGAGGGATCATACAATGGGGAAGAGTGGGCTATCACACCTCAAGGAAAATTAATAATCCCATCACACTTGATACGGTCTCTAGGAAGGAAGGAACATAGAAAAGGACATTGTGGAGCAGAAGCATTATATAAGTATCTAATTAAGGAAATTATAGCTAGGAATCGATATACCACAGTAAGGCAGGTGACTCAACAATGCGGTCTTTGCCTCCAGACTAACCCTAAAAATATTCCTAGGTTACAAATTGGGAGAACTGAGCGAGGTAACGTGCCTGGACAGCAGTGGCAGATTGATTTCTCTGAACTCCCAAGAAAAGGGGGGTACCATTATTTATTGGTATTCACAGATACCTTCTCAGGTTGGCCTGAGGCATTCCCCATGCGAACATGTAAGTCTTGAGAGGTTACTAAAGTCTTGGTACGGGAGACGATACCACACTTTGGGGTACCAGCTGCAATATCATCTGATAGGGGATCTCACTTCGTCGCAGAAGTCGTACAGCAAATCAGTAAATATCTGGGGATGGACTGGCAGTTGCACACATTGCATCGGCCCCAGTCTAGTGGGCAAGTAGAGAAGATGAACGACCTGATTAACCAACCAACTGTCAAATTAAGATAGGAAGCCAGTTTAACTTGGCTCCAGTCCCTTCCTATAGCTTTATTAAGGATACGGACAAAGCCAAGGACACAGGAGGGGCTTAGTCCTTTTGAGATATTGTTTGGGAGGCCTTATTGGACTCCAAAGGTGCTATCTGGACAAAATGGGAGAGGAAAACATTCCAACTTACATAAAGGTAAAAATACTGCACCTGCTCAAAGGGGAGGAGACCTCCTCTGCATGTGAAGCGGGGATAGATGATGCACATGCATAGGCTCATTGCCAAACCTACTGAATATGAAATGTTTAACTCGATAAAAAGCTGCACAAGACTGCCTGGGGCATGCACGTTGTGATGGGGGAACCCCCTGTGTGACCAGCGCCGAATAAACACCCTACTTTATATAACTGTCCTAGTGGTGGAAGCTTGATTCCTGCAAGTCGCCCCCACTTTCCAATTGCTCATTGCCTTCTCTCCCCTGCAGCCAGGCAGCAAAGCCGCCCCGCCGCTGCTCTGAACCCCCCGGGGCTGCT
>JANIJG010165400.1:0-13044 GCA_024611175.1 Megaceryle torquata
ATGTTGCAAACTACATGTGGTCAAGGCATTAAAAAGAAGGATCTAGCTTGTCAAAAGCAGCGGAGTATTAGTAAACATCCTACCTAGAGGGACCATGGAGTGATGCCAGGTGACTGCTGAGAATTAGTATGGGAGTGCTCACCAGCAGCTAATTCAGCTACTGAGCTGTACAGGAAGGTCTGCTGGCACAGCCCTACTCACAGGCAGACCCCACTGAGAGCACAGTAGCTCACACACTGATTTTTGAAGTTGTTGTCTTACACGGTCTTCCTATTTCTCTCTTCTTGTGCTGCTCCTCTCACTTCTTAGACACCCCTGCAATGGCCAGCAGTTGAATCTGGCCTCTGGTGCTTTGATTCCAGCTCCATTTCCTACTCCCGGTATCTCCCCCAAGGGAGAGTGTTCTCTGGCTCTTCCCAACCCCACCCTGTTTTCGCCCTTTCCTCTCAAGCCTTAATTTCCCTGGCTTTGATCTGTTAATTGGCTATTTCCCGCTTTCAGCAGTCGTGCTGTTTCCCTGTGCACCGGCCACCACCCTGCGCTTCATCTACACTTTGCCAGCAATGGCACCCAGGAGCCCACAGCTGTGCTGTGAGGGCACTGCCCAAGCCAGAGAAGCAGGAGCACATGTATGTCAGTTCACGAGGAGCGTTTCCAGTCGCTGTTACCTGAGGCTTTCTTAGGAGCAGGAAACTTCATTGTCTTAGTCTGGTAGGTTTGTGGTTTTGCAAGATCTCGTGGCACCCAGAGCTGTGACATTCTCTGCAGTACAGAGTGAGATCTCCTGCAAGAAACGTTTTGTGCATACAGATTTTAGCCACCGGCAAGGAACCAAATAAAAAACCCTCAAATACTCCAGTATACTGTAGGATAAGGAGCTGAGATCAAAATCAAACCCTTATAAACTCATCACAGATGTGCAACCACTAGTAAGGGAAATATTTTCTATCATGTGGACATCTTTGACATTTCTCATCTTTTGGATAAGGAGATGCTTAAAACCTGTCAGAAACTTTCTGAAAAGTCAGTCCAGCTTCAAGTTGTTTTTCTACCTTCCAGGTGACTGTCACACAGCACTGGAGTCTTCTTCCTCCCTTTCCTGATAGGAGCTGCCATTTCAATCAAACCCAACGCACTCATAAAATATCTCCCCAGAAAACCCCAACATGTCAAAAATTCCCAGCCCCTTCTCAAAAGAATTCTTAGGACTTGGAATAATTTGCTACATGATTCTGACGTCTTCAATCCATGGTGGAGGGGGAAGAGATTAACATGAGAGAGAACTATATAAGGTAGCAGCAGGGAAGCAAAAAGGCAAGCTGAGATGAGAAGGGACAGGGAAGGAAGAAGAGAGCAGCACAGATAGCTAATGCTCTTCCTAGATTTCTACTCTCCCCTGCCCCAAGAAGGATCACCCAACCTCACAGCTGCTCAGAGCATGAGCTGGGGGAAGGGAAGCAGAAAAACAGCAGCTCACCACCAAGAAGAAATTGCACTGGAAATGGGCATCCCAGGATCGTGCGAGATGGGATTTGGAGGCACAGCTACAACAAGGTGGAGAGAGAAGCTGTATCCCGTGGGGTAGGAAAGGCCTCTGGAGAGCACTCTGGTGTCCAGTGTGACCTTCTTTCTTCAGGGTTAATTCCCAAAATTTGGAGAAGAAAAAAAAAAAAAAAGAAAATGGCAATAAACCAGACTGATATTTTTATAACTGCCTTTGCTCTGTGGCTGCCTACCCTTGCAGTTTCAGGTCTCCTCGACCATCAGTTGCACATTATCACAGAATGATAGGGGCTGTAAGAGATGTTTTTGAATGAAAACATAGGGTTTCAAGACTTTGAGAAAAAAATAAGTACTTGTAGGAAATGTAATAATTACAAATATTTTCAAGAAGCAGGTAAAATTCCCAGCTTTTTTCCCTTCTTCTAAGAAGAAATGGAAGTGAGAATAAAAAAAAAATCAAACTACATTTTCTGAAGTGAAAATTCACATTTAACTTTGAAACTCAATTCTGATTCAAAACCAAAGTGATCATAATATTTTAGACAAATGTAGTGTTAATGTTTTGGTTATGAAGCAACACTTTAATAAAAAAAAGTGCAAATGAAACAGGCAAAAAGCAAGAACTTTGTAGGCAAGGTATGTATTTTTTAGGTAGCAGCACTATTTCTTATTTTCCATTTAGAAGTCCAGCAGCAGAGATGGAACAAGCCACTTTCTGCAGGGAAACACACAACTGGAGGGCATCAGGTGAGAACTAAAGCTACAGAAGTGGACACCAGCTTGGTGAGGGTGTTAGAATACAACCGGTGGCATTCTGTAAAAAAGGGGTTTACATTCTGTTTTCTGCAAAACAACAGTGAACAGTGGTCAGCAGCACATTTCATCCTTACCTATCAACTGCAAAGCTGATGTCACTGGATCAGAAACCATTTTGACAGAGCACTGCTGCCCATGGTTGTACTTACACAAGCAAACACTAATGGTTCTCCAGACACGAGAGGCTTTACGTTGCCAGGATGACATGAAGGCTTCTGCTCTAGTGCAAGCTGCACACAGAATGTTTTTGCAATCCAGAATGGCAGCAGTTTACGTTTGCTTGCACATATTCAGAAGAAAAGAGACCATGGGGTCAGGACAACAAAGAATTAAACAGAGCATGTCTGAGCCAGGAAGAGCGTGATTATTCCGAGTTACAATGCTGTCAGGATTAACACGTCTCTCCCACAAGATGTGTAAAGGGATCTCAAGCCATTAAACTGTCTAGCTCCTAGCTATTATATTTGACCCATAAACAGTACCTTCAGCAGTACAGTGTCCTCTGGCACTGTCATAAAGCATTAACCACTAGTTAATACTTACCTTCCAAATTGCTACTTAGAAGCCTCTTTTAGTCCTCCTATCCAAATACTGATCAAGAAAACATTCAATCTGAAAGGGCTGCAGCCCTGCTTAGAATCAATGCTTTACTGTCTCAGAACTATTAACTCTTCCTTATCCCCAGGGGAAGCAAAACCACCACTCATATTTTACTGGTTTCTAAATGAAAGTTTTGATTGAGCTACCCCTTGAGTTTTCAGCAGCTCCTTGTGACAATGCAGGTTATTCCCTGAAACAGAAAGGGCAGGAATTGAGAAGTGAGATCAGAATTTAAGAAACCATCTGTTTGAAATGTGGCTGGGAACAAAGGAACTAGACAAGAGTAGCAGTGGAGCAATTTACACTGTATTCTAGGATTAGCCATTACTGATAGCAAAAGGTGGACGTGTAGGCCATCTTAGAGTGAAGTTATCTATGAGCAAGGTGCTGTTGTGCTACCCATCATGTCCAAATGTAGCTTGACTGAATGAGCTAGAGTCTACTGAGCTGATTTACAGGAGCAGGATGAATCTGAGCTGCTTTAACCCCAGATCGCTAGACTTGAAGATGACAAAGTCTCTGTGTGATTATCCTGTAGATGGGAACCAGAATACAGCATGGTAACATTATTTTAAGGATACAAGTTCTCTCAAGAGATATGGAATAGTGTCCCACAGGTAGATGAACCCACTTTTACATGGCCCCAATGACTAACAGGGAAAACAAGTTAGACTGTAGAGGACAATCACTCAGTGTCCAGAGGAGAGTGGATAAGATAGTGTACAGAAACAGGAGACCTCTTCCCCCTCTTTAAGATCTATGGTGTGGATGTCATACACAGCAGATTACATCCATGCCTAAAAGCAACAGGCCACTCAAGGGAAATTGCACTAATTAAGCATGCAGGCTGATTACTGTCTTATTTAGTTCCTGTCTGTTCTGCCTTGGAAGAGGACACAAAGAAAGGATTGCGGAGACTTCAAGAAGTGCCAATGAGTTCCTCCCACAGTTTAGGATACTTACACATTAGGAAGACCAGGGTCACTTTGGTTGATGTACTTCTGGCTTCATCTCAGAAGTCAGGACCTGCTCCTGTAAGCCATGTCCAGTCAGGCAGTGTGGTGGGAACTCTCTGCAGTCAAGAGGATCTCTGGGCAATGAGGAGTCAGTCATTGCCAGCCAGCAAGCTGCTCCCTTTGCTGATTAGAAAAGGACCCACAGGTTGCCCCTGTGGTGCTAGAATTTGAATCTCAGGGTTTAGTGGAATGCAGAACGTGGAAATGGCTTTGGAAGAAAGAGAGGGAATTGCATTTCTTCCCACATTGTATTTGGTTTGACTCAACTGAATACATGTTTCTCCTTTGTCAACCATTTAAATGACAAAACAGTGTTTGACACTTCCACCCAGTGGAACCTAACAGCTGCTATGAAGGATCCTGGAGTATACCTAAGATAGGTTCCCAAAGCTGCCTTATCCCAAGGGACAGGCTCCTGATACCAATAGCACAAACAGCAAGAGATCCCGGATATACAGGTGTGTGTAGTAGGCCCTGGAAAGTGGACCTGGGAAAAATTCCTAGTGAAATGCAGGCTGTGTGCCAAAGAGCATCATCTTTGCTGCAGGAAGAAGATAAAACACAGCCCTTACAGAGTAAGTTCAGCCAGCTGCAGGCAAAACCACCCAGCTGAATCTCTGTCATTGCTCAGCCAAAACATCAGGAGCGGGTATCCAGACCTGCCCAGGTGGTGGCACAGATGGACACTCAGAAGATGATGAAGTTAACTGGTGACACCAGTTAACGTTGCATTTTGTCACAAGCCCCTTTAGAGACTTAGATTTGGACACCCAATAAACTTAAAGTCAAGTAAGACTCAGATGAGCAACTGCCCATCTGTTGTCTTGAAGCTGTCATTGATGCATTTCATGTTCAAAGCAGTAAAATTGGAAATGCTCATCGGTCTGGCAAAAAAGCAGATTTTTCACCCTAGACTAAAAAACCCAAACCCTAAGGGAGTCAGAAAAAACACCACTGGTCAGAAATGAGCTATGTTAGTGCTGTCAGTGAGAAAAGACCAGCTGATGCCTGCTCTAGCAGGGCTTGGCTCTACCTTGTTGCTTCTGCTTTAGAACTGTTACGATAATCTTAAAACTATGTAAAAAAAAAAAATTTAAAAAAGAGCCTTCAAGAAGGAGAAGTAGGAAGCAGAACTACACAAAAAAATTAATCTTTTGTTGATTAATAGCTCCATGCAAACTCTGATTCCCTGTCTGTTGAAGTAACACATTATGGCAAGAGGAAAACGGACTAGAAAAACAAGAGAAGGAAAACACATAGTCCTATCTCACTCAACACCACCAGAGACCATAACAGAAGGGAAGAGGGTTCTCCTAAGCTTGATACATCCCTCTCTAGTGGGAAGGTCACAGGACAGCTTTTGCAAGTTACTGACCCGAAGACCTTCCTGCTCTTTGAGAGCTGCTCTTTCCACACAGTGTTATTCCACAAAATGGAGACCACAGCTCATAGCTGACTTCAACCACCAAGTCAAGGTCAAGTTAGTAGGAAAGCAGTTAACATTTACTAGGGAAAAAAAAAAAAAAAAAAAAAAAAAAAAAGCTTAATATTTTAATAAACTTTCTTGACTTGAGAGGGGAAAAGGCTAAATTAGTAGGTTCACTGATGAAGAAAAATCTACTGTCAAACACAACTCAGAGGAATATTTTACAAGAAAATCCGCCCACTAATAGTAATCCGAATTAAAACCCCACCACTGGATTTCCAAGTACACAGACATTATTGCTGAGTGGGGCTATGTGCAGCAGGGACCACAGGAATGGGAAAACAAGACCTTCATTATCAGTCTTACTCTATTCAATTAATTCAGCTTATGTAAGACAAGTTTTAGAGGTGACAATTGCAGAATATGGGTATTTACACACAGAAAAGCGTTTAACAGGAGGCGGCAGCAGCAAGCAGGCACTGCAGCCCTTCTGACAGAGACATAAAGTGAGCCAATAGCTGGAAGTTCAGCAAGATAAATTGTCTTGTTTAAATAAGATGTCATTTCTGGGTAGCTACAACTACAGCAGCCTAGCTGTGGATGTCACCATATTTTTGGAGACTGCCTATCTTTTAAAATCACATTTATCTGACCAGCTTTAGGGGAGCAATTGCAAAGGGTATGTTCAAGCTGGCTGTTTCCTTTGTGAAAGCAAGATACCTCTGTGGTAGGCTCATCCTTCAGGACAGGCAGTGAAGTTTGAAACAGGGCTGCTGGTGGAGCAGCCTACAAGAGCTGGTACGAGTGTCAGCGAGTAGTCCAGGCGTTGTGTAAGCAGCCAGGGTCCGGTGGCACCCCCAGCTTCCCTTACACACACAAGAGCAGACCAGCAGGTTCGTGCCACAGAGGTCTAGAAGGATATTATGATCAGTTAAGAATAACTCGCAGGGATCATGTATCATCCTCTGAAGCATTTGGCAGTGGCTGGAGATAGCACACCAGAAGAGACAGCCCACTGGGCAGACACAGTCTGACAGCTGCTGTATCCTTGGCACAGTGTGTCCTTGGAGGTCTCCTATGCTCACATCGACCAGAGCTGACCCTACTTAATTTATGAGCTCTTCTGAGATCACAGTCTCATGTATTATGGCTCCAGGCTCTACTGAAATTAACTTCATTGAAATAAATTCCAGCTGCTTGGAAGGAGTTGGAGAAATGACAAAAAGGCAAAACTTCCCCCTTCCCTAACTCAGGGAGAACAGAAAAAAGAAACAAGTTATAGGAGACCAAACACAATTCAACTGGCTCAGTTGAAGGGGCAGAAGGAAGAGATTTGGTCAAAGAATAAATGATTTTGATTAAGTGGGATGGTTCCAAATGCTGAGGCAACACCCAGTGCTAGGCAACATGCAGAGCCAATGGGCCTACGACATAAGCAGGGGACAAAGGGTCAGGAGGCCACACGATAAAGCTTCTGACTGAAGGTGGGATGCGTTTGAATAAATCAGACTCATGTGCAAAGGGGTCTTGAGAGTTTGTCCCTTTCCTGTTTTGTCTGTTCCCTGGCCTTTGGTCTGCTGCGTTTCCTTCCCCAGGATGCCTGTGGGCTGTTAATGGAGAATATTAGGGAGCAGCACCAGGATGTACCTCATTCTGCCTGTTGTTGCCAGCAGCCTACACGATGATTATTGTCCCTGTTTGGTAGATGCTCATTTAATCCATGCTTGGCTCCCGGGGAATTTCAAAAGTATGAAATTTCTGATAAAAGTCTGGCGTTCTCATCCAGCCACAGCTAATCAGAATTGTAATCTCCTTAAGGATCTCAGAATGAAAGCTTGACCTTTCCACCATATAATGGGCCAGCAGCTAGGAGAATAGATCTACATCCTACCAGAAGAGCACCTTGGTCATAGGGTTGCCAGGAAAAGTGAGGTTTCCAGATCTCAGGTGCTCAGAAAGCTACTGTAATGCAAAGTGTGAAAGGAGATGAACAGATATGATTAGTAGTTGATTCAGGTGGGAACTAACCAGGCATTTATGAAGCACTCATGAACTAGTTCCACTTACAGAACCTACAGAAGCTGTAACACTCATCCTTCTTTCACCATCACACACCAACTCCATGCTCACCTTCGTGACACAGAGAGCCATGGCATGGCAGAGCCACCCATCATTCCTACCTAACGTACCCTTGAAACTGTTCCTTGGGGTGCCTAAGCTCTCAACAGTTAGGGACATAATCAGTGCTTATATGACCTTGTCCCCACACCTACCTTTCTGCTTCCTAGCAATGAATTCTGATGGTTTTCTAACAGATTTCTCCAGTCTTAAGAAGCATGACCACCAGTCTGCTTTCAGGAAGGAATTCTGGAGGCCACTTGATAGCGCTTGAAATAGCCTTTCCTGCCTGATCACAGCCAATACAATGGATATTTCACCTGAGGTTCCTAGATCCAAGCCAACCACAGTGCAAAACAAAACACCACAACTCACCCTAGTAGTTTGGGATCTGTTAGTTTCAGTGAAGTAAAAACCAACACATCTCCAATATAGTCAGCAAAGCAAAAACATTTGGCAAGTAATCCCATAAACAGGGAAGATCTGCATATCTTCAGCAGCATCACAGCATGCATGGCCACTGTGGGAAAGATGTGACACCTCAGTAAGAGCAGGTTCTGTTGAACAAGATGAGTACATTCCATCAGCAGCCATTCCACTTAATGCCAGCTCTATAGCAGGGGTTCCCAAATGGGGAATACCGTAGCTGAAAGCCATTAGACTTCTCCCTTGTGCTAGCAGCAACCAATTTTGGCAAGGCCTGTTAAATGGAATAATTTGCAGTGTTCCAGAAATAAGGCCTGGGGAACAGATTCCTCAGCTCACAAATGTTAAACCATGGAGATGGATTGATGACAAGGAGGGTGAAGCAGAGAGAGAAGTTTCCACAGATCATTTTTTCCTCCCCTAGTACCACCAACAGATGGGGTCTACACCCCAACATATGTTTGCAATGAGTACAGCCCAAGAGACCATACAGCTCTTACTCAAGAGGTGAAACTTGAAAGAATCAGCTACATTGGAGATTAATCAAAGGCCAGAGAAACTCTGTGTGCTAAGGGTGATGCAGCTGCCCATGTTCAGATTCCAGAGGCAATGCATAGAGAGATATGGATGGCCCTGGGGTAGTGCCTCTAGTCTATAATCCATCTCTCTGAAGCAGCCACTGAAAGGCTCAACTCCCAGTTTCAATGAGGTTTTCAACTGTGACTAGGCTATGAAAGTAGGCACCTTGGGCACATTCCCAAAGTCAGAGAGAAGACACACACTTTGGAGAACTCTTGGCTTTTGAAAGAAGGTTCTTAGATGGCTCTTTGAATTTTACAGCTCCTTCCTTGCTCACCCCTACCTCCACCACCACTGAAGCCAGACCCCAAGGGAGTAATGTTAGTTTACCAGTTTTCACAGAAACTCCTTCAGCATAAAAGAAGAAGACTCTTCCTGATTTAGCTAAATCCAAAGGGTTGCTGAAGAGCGAATAGCCACCCCATCAGGGCAGGGCAGGGCAGGGCAGGTCAGAAATGGGGAAGCTAAATCTTATTTAAAAAAAAATTAAATCCAAGAAGAGGCTTACTACAGGTCACAGGATGTTTGCACTGTACCACATACAAGTCTTCTGAAAAATGAACTTATATGTATATGGTTAATGGAGAGATTTTTGAAAAAAAAAAATTAAGCTTAATAGACTTGGAGAATTATAATTTCTTTAAAATTCCCCAGAAGATGTTATAAAAAAGCAGGAATACAAATATATGCACTAACACATTACTCTGGTAAAATACATTCATTTAGGGAGCACCTATTGAATAAGATAGCTTATATAAATGTGGTATATCAAATATTTGTATACAAGGTTTAAAAAGACCAATAAATATTTACTAGAACCTGGGATATAGTCTGGTGGTTTTTATACTGCTGTAAACAAAGAGGGAAAGATGAGAAACACGCTTCAAATTTATATTCCCAGTACTGAGACTTGACCTAAATACAGAGAAACAAAGTGATGCTCCCTGATGGCCACAGCTCTGTCACATGAGGGCCTGGGAGGTGCCACCTCTGATCCCACCATGGAGATGTTAGTTGGGAAACAACCCACTTGGTTTTAGGCTTAAGTAGAATTTTTTCCTCAGTGGAGTAAGTGCAGTAACTAAATAAAAATGTGTGGAATGGGCTGAATGCTGCTGGCCCCTCTCTTATCAGAGTTTGTGCCTGTGTTCAAATGATGAATTAGTTTTGGCAACTGAATTGAGGAATTCAAAGCCGTAGTGCTGTGAATCTATTTATTGCTGGTTTTATTTTTCTTCAGTGGAGAGAAGGCTGGCAGCCAGGAAGGAAGCCTATAAATCATAACCTTAGGGAGGGGAAAGGGGAAGGTGTTTTATACACACACAGGGGCTGGAGAAGAAATTGGGGTGGCTTTTTTGTTTTGTTGTTGTTGTTTTTGTTTGTTGGGGGGGGGGGGTGAGACACAAAGGGCAATATGCAACAGATTTCTTCCAAAGATTTTCAGTTACTGAAAAATGGAAAAAACTTGCAGTGCACATCCCCTCCATTCTTTTAATTCCAGATTTTATTAATTTTCACAAAAAATATTTGTTGTGGCTCCAAAAACCGAAAAGCAATTGCAGATTATTGCCAGAAAAAAAGAAAAAAAGGCAAGCAAGCCTGCTTACCTCTTTGGATGATGATACAACCTTTGAGCTTTTCTGGGATGACAAGAGTTTGGGAATCACCTCACCTTTAGATGAGGCATCTGACAGGAACAGCTGTTTCCCACTCTCTACTATGGATTACACATGGGAAATACATGGTCCCCCAGGGGAAACACCTAAGTAGAACAGTGTGGCACACAGGGCATCAGAAGGGGTGGTGGGAGCCACACTTGTGAATGATGAAGAGGCCTGGCATCAGTTGAAAGTAGTCTGAAGAGCTCCAACCTGTGTGGAAAAGCACAAGAAATAGCAGCAGATATTTCACTGTTCTCATAAAACTTCCCATTGGCTATTTGCAGTGATTTCCTCCTATCCCTGGGTAAGATGAACAACATTGCCTAATTAAGTCCATATCTTTGAATGCCCCAATTAAACCAGCTTCTCATCTTCTCATCTTCTTTTGCTGAGAGGCACCCCACAGTCCCTGATTGAAGCTGGTGGCAGCACTTAATGTCATGTGCTGACAGATTATGGCTAAAGTTTGAAGCTCTGAGAATCTCTCCCATGCCCATGCGTTTGGGATGGAGCTGGTGAGCAGCAGGCTCTAGAAGGAACACAGACACAGTTTGAAATGAGCCATTGGGGAAGTTCATAAACTCTCTGGCAATAGCAGGTGATGACAAGAACTACTCAAGGGGAATAGGGGCTGGCAGGAGCTTCAGAAGAGTCTTGCCTCCTACCTTGGCAAGCACAAGGGAAACTCCCTCCTCCTCTTAAACCAAAACAACCCCCCTTGGTGCATTTTGGAAAGAAGCATCAATGTGCTAAGGCAACAAGGTGGTCTGCCACATGGGTCTGCTGAACTGGCTCCAATAAACAAATTCTCACACCCACAGATAGCGGGAACTTGAGCCCCTTCCATATCAAAGCAACTTCCTCAAAGGCCTTCAAAATTTATTCTCCTTTCCAAGGCCTAATGAAGCTGGAGACCTTTGAGGTATGAGAAAAGATTCCTGCCAGTGCCTCAATCCTTGGATTGGAGCTGCTACGTCTGTGACAAAATATGGGATAAAGGGGGATATTCTGCCTTCACACTCCTTTTTCTTGAAGCCCCTCCTTTGAGAATGGGGAGGTGAGGAAAGGAAAAAAAAAAAAAACTTCTGAAAGGAGAAAAACTGCTAAAAGACAATGCAATGACATTTTAAAAACCAGCAAACTGATTTATCCCGAAATATCATTGTATTGCCAGAGTGAGGCAAGATCAAATACCTCTGTGACCTATTATCTGGCATGACTCTTGGTTTATAAGGAGTAGAACCAGTGCTTTGATATGTTGTGCGACTCATAAAAGAGCAGTTTCAGGTTCCAACCGTAGGAAAATAGTGACAGCAAGATCAGCAGCCTGTGACTCTGCAGCACTCATCTAAGTTGCTCTAGTGCAATTTTCCCACAAAGATCAGATCAGCTTGTGGCTGAAGGGAAACCTCTGATCACGACAAGTTTTGCTCTGGTGGGTACTTCGTGGGACTCCCGTAGGAGCAGGCAGGAAGGGCTCTCCAGTAGTGAAACTCCAGTGCGGGAATCTTGAGCAAGGTGCTACAAGTGCAGCAGTCAGTTGAGATATTGATCTTTCTGGAGTTGAATACTCTGGAGTTTGTTGAAAAAGAAGTTTCCAGACATCCAGGCTCATGTCGACACGGAGTACACTGGAAGTCTCTCTCATGAGGGCTCTAGACCAACTGCTGTCTCAGCAGTTGTGATGCAGCATCAGTGTTTGCAAGAAAAATGAAGAGAATGTGAGATGTTTTTAGACTTCCATGGACAGTTTAAAGGACTACGTACCTATAGTCTTGCTGTGACTTCCCTGACACCACACTGTGACAAAGCCTAAGCCTAGGAAGGAATTTGACTGAACCACTGCCCTCCCTGACCAAGTAAAAAAGTACTGGCAGGGGGCTGACCACAGCTGCTGGTTATTCTGGGCACAGTCCTGAACCATTCCTCTACTGAGGGTGCTGAGGTCACAGCCAAAGGTTGTTCTAGGGCCTTGTACCCAACTGGCACCAGAATGTTTTATGTTTACTGTGTAAACCTAAGCCAATCAATAGCTTGAACTCCTCAATTCATTTCACCCCAAACTAAAATATTGTTTCTTTTTCCAGTGTTTTTTTACAATTCAGTAAGAAATATTCTTAAATTCATCCCATCTTTCCCTGCCAAACTTTCTCGTCACATTTTAGTACTTTACTGGCTGAAGCAGAAGTTGCTGGGGACATCAGGAAGAGCCTGTAAGCATGAGAAAAAAACCCAAAACATTTAACCCAGGGTGTTAAAGAACACAAAATATTGTTTTCATAACATCTGTGATGAGATTGTACAAAGCCATAGACAGGCTGCCAATAGCTGAAAGTACTCAAAAGGGAACTTTGGCAAAACCAGTGGATTGTTTCATGAACAGCTGTTTTCAAACTGATCCTGAAATCAATGGGAGTGGCAGAAGGGTTGCTTAAGGATCAAGGTGGTGCAGTTTCTGCATTCCCTGCTGACTACCTGCCCAGCAGCAGGTAGTCCTGCTCCTTGAGTACTCAACCATGGGGCTCATATCCACCTCTCACACACTGCCAGTGGGAATGGATGTGACAAAATGACACCTGCCACCTTGCACATCTCATGGTCCCACTTCCCTCAAAGAAGTTTCTCTTCCTCCCATGTCCCCTCCAGGGCTGACCACAGGTCATCCCACTGTCCTCTCCATGGCAGGACCCACAGCTTGGCATTTCCTCAGCAAGCCAACTTACCTGATGGGCTCCTCAGGGCAGTGGCTGACTCCAGGAGTGGTCCATTCCTGAGGCTCCTCAAGGCACATCTACCGCAGAGAGTTTATTCTTTTTGGTCAGCTTAGTTCCATGCTCTCCAACCTTTTTTTTTTTTTTTTTTTTTTTCTTAAACCCTATCTACCACTCGCCCCCCACCC
>JANIJG010165401.1:0-12916 GCA_024611175.1 Megaceryle torquata
ACGGGGGGCTTGGAAACCCCTCCAGGGATCACGGGGACCCCACCCCTGCCCTGGGCAGCCTGGGACAGCCCTGGACAACCCTGGAGGGGAAGACATTTTTCCTAAATGAGCTTTGATTTAGATAAGAAACAGCTCTCTGTTAGTACTAAAGATGAGTAGAAGATGCTGGAAAAGGTGTTGTGATTGGACACTACCGATTTGAGCAGCAAGGACATGTTGGTTACCTTTTCCTCAACCAGGGGGTTACATCATTCCTCAAATTTCCAGTGAAGTCAAAGCTGATGAGCAAAAGGTGACCATTAAAGAAAAGATCTGGAGTTTATTAACTGAAGTTGTGAGGAGTAATAATTTCAGGTGTTAAAAAAAATCATTTTCTGAGAAGCATTTTTTTAAGAGAAAGTCGCATGCTTCACACAGAGTTTTCCAAACTGCAGCTGAAAGTCAACATCAAATTACTTAAAAGTTTCTCTAATTTAAATTCCCATCTGCACTTGTTCATTAGACTCCAGCTTCATTATGCTTCAACATTTATATGTATAATGGCTGTTTGCATTTTTACTGTTCTGGAGGATGGCGCCTAAATATCTTCTCAACTGATACAGGGGTTCATGTCTATTTTCCTAATGCTTTAGTGATGCTGCATAGCTTAGTCTAATTTTAAAATGATGAGGTTTTTTGGTTTTTTTTATGTCACAGAAAAATATCTGCCTAACCAGTTGGAGAATTAAAGTGATGGATGGTAACACTGCAATATATGTTGAAGGAAAACGCAAGTAAGAAAAAATTTCCTGATTTAAATGCAATGTAAAAGAGGTTGGTGGGGGTTTGGCCCCTCAGCTGGAAAGGCCGTACTGTCCTCTCCTGGCTGAGCAGCTGTAGCTTTGGGACTTGTGTTCATGGAATATCTTGGTAATTGCAGGAAGCAGTTCCACAGACTTCAGCCTCTTTCCACCTCTGCTGCGGGACATGCGGCCCTTGGCCTGCATCCTGCCCCTGTGCCGGCACTGACAGCTCTCCCCACGGTGTTTCAAACGTGCTCACCTCTCTCCTGACGGAGCCTGTTTGCTTCAGAGCCCGCACCATGGCAGAGCTGGAGCACAGGGGGTGAGGGACTGCATGGCTGAAGGTGGGGAGAAGGGACCATGGCCATGGCAGCTGCATCTGTGGAACGTACCCTTAGCCTTCGGTAGATGCAAACTGGTGTTTGACGGCTGCATGGAAAGAACCGATCCGCTCGCTTTGCACCCTTCACTGCTCGCTGTGCAGGCGCGCATCTGATCCGTGTCGCTTACACGGGACACGTTCCATTGGCTTTAGGGCCCCTCTGCACTGGTGGTTCAAAGCTGGTCATGTTTTGTGATAAGTTACGCGCTCAAATGTTTTCGCTGTCATCTTGGGTCTCAGTCCTTAGTGCTCTTCTGGAGTTTGGGCTGTTGGTTACTGTTGTAAAAGTAGATTTAAAGCATATTTAAATGTAAAGTACATGTAAAAGTATATTTTAAAAAGACAAAAAAACAACCAAACAAAAAAGCCAAACAACAAACAAATACAAAAACAACCCCAAACATTCCCCATCTCCCCCCCAAAAACAAACAGAAAACAAAACAAAACAAACCCCTCCCCCCCAAAAAAAAAACCCAACCAAAAAAACCCAACACTATGTAGATTTTCTACTTTAATACCTCGATCTGGTTTTTATTTTTCATGGAGAAGTCCCTTAATTTCTTAACAACTCCAATTTTTGCCCATACTAGGGCTGCTTCTTCAGCTATTGTCTTTAAATAAGGTCAGAAATAAATATAATAATCCTGGGGGAAATAAACATTTGACCTGTACGACCATAGTTCTGTAACCCACTGCAACAATGAGCTGGTTGGAGTCCTTTATTCCCTCGTTCTCCAGCAGCCTGATGTCAAGCTGACGTTCTGTGAGGAGCATTTGCAGCAGCTGACACGTTTGTTTTTGTCTCCTGTCCAAGCCAGAACTGCTTCCCCTCTGAGCTGAGCAAAGAAAGCCAAGCACATCCCGGCGCTCTCTGTATTGCTCTTAAAAGACTGCCGGTCTCTGAGGGAATCTCACTATTCTAGTTTTAAATGCCTCCTTTTACAAAAGCAGTGTTTTATTTCTGTTCTTCATGCTCCCTGTCTTTCCACAGAGACAAGAAGGACATAGTTTGGCACAGCAATGCCATTATGGAACGCCTCGCCTACAACCAGGTTAAGACGTTGTCCGGCAATGTCTACTTGCTACAGGGAAAAATTGATTCAGCTTGTATGACAGAAGAAGGTAAGAAGATGATTACAAACTGAGAAGGGCTTGAGGTTTATGGCTGAACTTCCTCCTGGAGCGAGCGTTTTGCATCACCCTGCTGACTGCTGGCTCGCTGGGTGTTCGGCACGCGCTGGCACGCGACTCCAGCATCACATTTCTCAGTGCCGCCCAATGTTAATTGGAGCTGGTGTTTTTAGGGTGCTGCAGGTACAGAGAGGGCTTTTGGAGCATGAAGTTGGCTAATGGGCACGTTCTTCTAAAGAAATTGGGTTTTGCTAAGACTTTTACAGCAGTACAGGTGAGGGGTTGACCCGCTGGGAAGCAGCTCCATGGAGAAGGACCCGGGAGTCCTGGTGGACAAGTTTCCTGTGAGCCAGCAACATGTGGCAAAGAAGGCAAATCATCTCCTGGGGTGCACAAAGAAGAGTGTGGCCAGCAGGTTGAGAGAGGTTCTCTTCCCCCTCTACTCTGCTCTAGTTAGGCCACCTCTGAAGTACTGGGTGTAGTTCTGAGATCCCCAGTTCAATACAGGCAAGGAATGACTGGAGAGAGGCTACAAAGATCCTGAGGAGACTGGAGCATCTCTGTGCCAGGACAGGCTGAGAGCCCTGGGGCTGTGCAGCTGGAGAAGAGCAGCCTGAGAGGGGAGCTGAGCAATGCTGAGCAAGAGACAAAGGGCCCCTTTAAGGGGGGCAAGAGGATGGGGACAGACTCTGGTCAGTGGTGCCCAGGGACAGGGCAAGGGGCACTGGGCTTGCTCCAGATCCTCAACGCCCTTGTAGTGAGGGGCCCAAAACTGAGCCCAGTCCACGACTCTTGTGGTCTCAGTATCAGAGGCTGAATGCTGTTGGAATTTTAGATGCTATGAGCAGAGAAGTGGCTCAGTGACACTGTGCTCCTGCACCCTGTCTGTGAGAAGGGTACCTGGTAGTATTCATGAGCGTTAAATGTCCCATGCTTTGCTCAGAAAGGCCAGAGCTCAAGCTCAAACTTTTTCCTTCTCTGTTGAAACAACAAATTATAACTAATATATAACTAATATAATAATTATTTTTAGGGTTGTTTTCCAATTTCAGAGACAAAACTGGGGTCATTCTGTTGTACCTGTACTACCTGAAGAACACCTGATCCTGATGCAGTTCTTTGTCTAAGCCTCACAGTCTCTGTGCTCTTGATGGAAGAGCTTCTGTAGCAAAGTGAAACAATGTCTTCTTCCAAGCAGAGCTTCCTTGCCAAGTCTCCAGATCTAGCCAGAGCCCAAAAACCTCTGGTTCTTTGAGGGACTTGTGGCAGAGAGAAGCGTGTGCCATTCCAGTTAGATGAGCAGGGAAACCTTGTGCTGCTGCTTCCCAGGGAAGTAGAACACTGGCTCCAGGCGCTGGCTGCTGCGATTGATGAGCCCTTGGCTGACTTTTCTGTGAGCTTCTGCCGTGCTCTTACAGCAGGGAAACCTGTCTCTCTCTGGGGTGTAAGGATACGGGGAGGAGACGAGGTACACACAACCCCGTGGTTGTGCTGGGTATTATTTCTACCCTTCCTGATTTAAAGTATTGCTGAGCTGTTGTTAATGCTACTTGTGTTCCTCACAGGCTTCCCCTACCGCTTCATCCAGAGATTTATGTTTGGGTTTCCCAGAAGGTGGAAGGAGTACGTTGAGGAACTTCTGAAGGAAAGAAAGAGGTAATTTCTTTGGAGATTGCTCAGTTGCAGCATTCCTCCCGGTGTTTCTGGAGGTTTTGCTGTCGCACAACGCTACACCAGAGGAGTACAGCAGATTGCAGAGGTGTGCGCACAGGCTGCGTTCCAGGCAAATGCCATCGCCGCCCTTTTACCTTGCTTTCTTGTACTGGTTTGGTTTTGTTCCTCCTGTTTATGTAGCCTGAGAGTAAACAGGCCCTCAGTGCTTTGGTGGGTACAGCTGCACCATGCTCAGAAAGTTTACGTAAGCTTATGTCAAGTTTACATATATTAATTTGTTGTTAAAGGACAGGTGTTTATTATTTCTTTTCTTAAACTCCAAATCACTAGGAAAGAATGTAAACAAAATAGTGGTGAGGATGAAGATGAAGAGTGTGACTCGGTGATTACAGACGTGTTGGAAAATGAGAGAGTTTCAGCACGAAAAATAAAGAAACCTGGTATCAGAAACACCACCTATGAAGTACTCCCGAAGATGGGCAAGGACACTTGTGGGTATTTAAGAATCCTTTTCTTCAGAAAAAAAGTTGGGGTGTTTTTTCAAGCTGTTTTCCCCAGCAGAAGACATCTACTGTCTGTCTGGTCTGTATCCTGTTCATTGGCCATATGGAATGAGCTGGGTGAAGTTGTTTGTGTCTCTTTAGACTGCCATGATCAGGAGCGTTGCTTTTTTTCTTTATTTCTGGGTTGCTGATGTACCATGGCTACAGGTGTCCAGGGCCTGTCCCAAGGGTTAGCCCTGGGAAGAAGCAGGAGTCTGGTTGGTCTGTGGCAGCTGAAGGCAAGGACTCCAGAGCTGTTTATTCCAACTGCAACCTCAACTGGATCTTTTTCTCCAGCTGCTCTTTTTGCATAACATCCCCTCTCCTTAGTCCTCCTGGGATGGCTCCATCCGTGGGACTCCTCCCTGCAGCACCCACCCCCTTCACAGCAGGGTTAGTCCAACTCCCCTCAGGTCCTTGAGCAGGTTTATTTGATGGCATCAGTTGAGGCACAGTGATGACCGCTGGGGACGGATGGGATCAGTGGTGGGAAAATTCATTCCACTGCCTTTGTTTGGCTCTTCAAGCCACAACCTAATGATCCACTTAGAGGTTTTTCTGCCATGTAACACACTCCTGGTTTTGTTAGGGGCAGAAGGGCTTGGGTTTTTAACCTTCCTTTGAGTATCTTGCCATGGGTTCCAGCAGGGCTTTGGCCAGACTTCACTGAGCCAGTTGTTAATCAGATTTTCTTGCTAGCGCTTATAAAGCCGGTTTGGTTTTTTTTTCTCATTTGTTAGGAATTGTTTCATGTGACAACTTTACCTTTACCATTCCCATTCTTTACCATGCCCTATGACTCTTACAGTATCTATAACCTTCTAAACAAAGTAAAAAGTTGACAACAGTAAATTCAATCACTTATGATTCCTATTAAGCTAACGCTTCTTTCTAACCCAAAGACTTCCCAGAGAGCACCAAAACACTGTGCTGAGTTGTATATTTTCCACAGGGTCAGTGCAAACAACCTGGTTTACACACAGTATCGCTCCTGTGCTTCTGAAGTCAGCAGGCAGTGATTTTTTCCAGTACAGAAAATGATATTGTTTGTTTTTCTCACAGACATGACACCAAACCACGGCTCCGTATTGAACAGCTCAGACAGAGTTTACACTCGGAGCGGGCGTCTGGTTAAACCACCGCTGAATTTCTGGTGTGGGCAGCGTGAGCTTGTGGATCAGAAACTAAACGTTACCATAGAACAAGGTGGAATAGATTATCTGAGCTTGGTAAGATTCTTTTGCCTGTTGTTCATTAACTGTATCTTAAATAGAACTAATAAACATGGCAAGATATTGAAGAGAAAGAGCCCGGCTCTGGGTCTTCAGATGTTAACTTCATGTTTAGAATATTTACAAGTAAAGGGAGGCTGGGTTTGTTGCTTTGGCTGCATCTACTCGTATAGACTCCTGTGTTCATCGGGCAACCAGTCACTGGTGGTGGCTTTTAAGCCCACCAATCCTGTAAACATTTGGCTTTTTCAGAGCTGACACCGGTAAGCTTAGTATGTGATCTCTTGCAGAAGTTTAGATTAAATTGTTTTATTTTGAAGATGTTCAGTGATGAAAAATCAAAAAAAACAACCAGATCCACCTCGAAGAGTAGAAGAATGGAAGTAACGAAGAAAACAGCAGAAACAGCAAAAAGCCAAAGTAAAGGTAGAAAAATTACCTTTTTTTTTCCCCCCTGTTTTTAGAGTTAATGATTCGAATCAGTGGGGTCACGAGGTGGGTGCCAGAGCACTACGGTGATGTTGTGTTGTTGTGTAATTACTTACATCTTTGCATCATTCTTTCATCTTCTTCTATGAAGGATTACCAGAGGAGCATTAATGCCGAGTTCTACAGCTTCAAACAGAAACTCTGTTTGTAAATTGCTTCTTTACTGACACGATGGCAACAGATTTCTTTCCAGAAATGGAAATTAAGGGGTTCTGGGTTTTTATGAAGTCTCTGCTCTTGTACTTTGGATGTCTCCACAGGGCTGTTGGAGAGGGCTTGAAGAGGAGCAGAGTTCACCTCTCCAGCAAACTATTTGTCTGCCTTTACTTTTTAAGCTGGGTGAATTAAAATTAATGAAATGCCTATGTAGGGGAAAAAAAAAAAAAAGTGTATTAACAGAGTTCTAAAGCTTCTACTTTGAAGAAAATTTGGGCAATAATATAGATAAATACAATATAAGATAGAAAGCAAAAGTTTCTCTCTTAAAGCAACTGTAATGTTTTACATCACAAGGTGTGATGATTTCCTGACGTCGTCTCTTTCAGGGAAAAACAATGAAAAACCAGTAAGTTCCAAAGGACAAATGGAGTCCGCTGGGAGGAAGGAGGCCAGGCACACCATTTCAGATGCAGATGAAAGTGATCACAGAGTTGTTAGTACTAGATGTAAAACCCAGCGTTCTCTTGAGGTGACTTCCTTAAATACTAAATTACTAAATAAACAAAATAGCAGAAGGCCAGGAGTGTCAAAGGGAAAGAGAGAACCAGAAGGTGGAGAAGCGACCGCGTGTCAGCAGGCCTACAGGTACTCTTTACAGTCAGACAAACGGCTTCCTCAAGACGAGCATTTGACAACAGACTTGTCAAGCAAAGATGAGGAAGAGGAATCCAGTGAAGATATCCCGCTGTTTATCAAAAGGAAAAATAAACCTTTATTACAACAAGAGACTCTCAGACTTTCCTCCTCTAACAGTCAAAGTTCACAGGAGGATGCAAACAAGGCGTCTGAGATGAGGGCAAGAGGCAGAATCAACCCTCCGAAGTATTTGCTTGAGTCTGACACTGAGTCCAAAACCAGCGACGAGGAACTTCACGTAAAAGAAAAGAGTTCAAAAGTACCTGATAAAAACCCATACCCTAAAGTTTCTAACTCTGCCAAGTCTTCAGCAGCAAAATCAAGAGACTGTGAGAGGGAAAAAAAGCAGAAATCTCTAGAACTGTTTCCCAGGGCAGCTGATGGTTGGTCTGAAAAGGAACTACAGAAGCTCTACTGGCAAGTGGTTAACGGGACAAAGTTTCCATCAGGAGGTTTAATATACAGGAGGGTTTGGATGGTCTGGGTTTGGATTTTTCAGATTCACTCTCTTGGATGTTATTTCAAAGGTTTCCTTCACCTTTTAGTTCCCGCTTAAAAAAGAAACTTTGTTAAATTAAAAACTAGTGAAATAAAGGAGACAGCTGAGCATTTTCTAAAGTAACTGTAGATGTGTGAGCCTCCAGCAACCCCTGCTGCTGTCACCAGGGTAGGGGAGGGGAGGACACAGAAATCAGGCAAAATTTGGTGAATCTGCCCCCCTACAAAACCACAGTCTAGTTAAATGTGACAAAGATTCCTATGGGTAAATTAGAAACACGTGTTTGTTTCATCGGTGCATGGTCCAATTACTTCAACTACTGGGCAGTCTCCAAGGACATACATTAAGTAATGAAATGACCATGGCTGGGTTTCATTTAAGCTAGAAACCTGAAAAGGCACAAGCTGGTGTCTTGGGGAGCGGGGAGACCTGCTGCACGTAGCGAGAGATTTATCTTGCACTGGAGCTGTGCGGCTTGAATCGTTCAAATCGATCGGTGTGTTCAGAGTGTCTGGGCAAGAGGCTCCTCTCCACCTGAGGCACGGTGTCCTTCCCAGCAGGGGCAGCCGGGCTCCGGGTGTTGTCCTCGGCGCCGGGTCCCTGGCGTGACATGGGCTGCGCTCTCTTCTCTCGGCAGGGCTGTGGCTTCCTTCCCGAAGCACAGGAACGGCTTCTGGGTGGAGGTGGCCATGGCGGTGGGGTCTCGCTCGGCTGAGGAATGCCATCAGAAGTACGTGGAAGAACAACAGGCAAAAGATTCCAAACCGCGCGCCAAGAAGAGCAGTGCTTCCAGGAAAACGGAGCTGAAAGGTACTGATGTTTTGGCCATGAGTGTCTCGCTCCTTTAGTTGTTTTAAGTTCAGTATTTGTTACAGAAGGAGAGATACGGCCGTAGATGCACAGCAGAGTCCCAGAGTAAGGCAGCTTATCTTCTGTAGCATAAAGGTTTGTTGCAGAGCTTGGAGGGTGTCACAAGTGACTGAAGTAAAAAGAAGAGAAAAAAAGAGGAAAAGAAGAGGTGGGGAAAAAGAGTGGAGATTTAGTAGAGAAAGAAGGAAGAAGGTCCTCACTATGAGGGTGGTGAGACCCTGGCACAGGTTGCCCAGGGAAGCTGTGGGTGCCCCATCCCTGGATGTGTTCAAGACCAGATTGGATGGGGCTCTGAGCACCCTGCTCTGGTTGCAAATGTTCCTGCTCCCTGCAGGGGGTTGGACCAGATGCCCTTGTAAGGTCCCTTCCCACCCAAACCAGCCTGTGAGTCTATGATAAGATGTAGCAGAGAAGTTATTTTTAAAAGCATTAATTGTACAAGAACTCAAAGAAGCCCTAAGACATTTCCACAAAGGAGACACCAGACTCAGTATCACAGCACTGATTGTAGTGAGTGAATTTGCAAGCCTTGCTACATCCTTGACGCCTTACAACAATGACTCTCTTGATTCTGCAGATAAGGAAGAGCCTGTGACGATAACTGCCAAAGTGGGAACCTTCAAAAGAAAGCGGCAGATGAGAGATTTCCTGGACCACTTGCCAAAGGATGACCACGATGACATTTTCACTGCGACGCCCTTCCAGAACAGAAGAGTAAAGGTAAATCTGGGAAAGCAGTGTATGTACATGGGTGGGGCTTTTATTGGTTGCCATGTCAAGGGTGTGTTACAAGTCTCCTGGTTCAGTTCCATCAATAGGATCAGTGGATCTGGGGGAAGAGGATTCTTTCCTTGATTTGTTACTGCAATACTTGGATTGCCAGCAGTGAGAGCGTGTGGAACGTGGATTGTGCAGCTCAGCGTTACCACTGAACAGCTCTGTAAAACCTGCCTGTGGCAGGAGGGGCCTGTCTGCAAGGGACAGCTGAGGCTGTGAAGCGTTGGTTGTGCAGCAGTAGTGCCATCATGGGATCCTTGCGCTGAGGAACCAGCTGCTATCTAAAGCTAGCTGATGCTTAACACGGTTTTCTCTGTCTCCTCTCAGCACACCTCACATTTAAAACCACCTCATCTCACAGAATCCCAGCATGGTGGGGGTGGGAAGGGCCAGGGAATGGAGCAACTGCCCAGTGAGGAGAGATTAGAGAGTCTGGGCCTGCTTCATCTGGGGATGAGGGACACGACCAAGCTTCACAGCATGTGTCCTGTTTCCCCCCCAAGACAGACCTGTGAGAAGCCTCTTCAGCAGACTTTTGTTAAGAAGAGCAGGTCAGTGATTGCCCTGATGTCCCTTTGTAGTTGCCAACGTTCCAGGCCAGCGATGATGATGATGGCTTTGCACTTACGGACCACCCCATCACACCTTCCTCCTCTGTCTTCCCCGTGGCGATAACCCCGCAGTGTGAGCATATCAGCCCTGGCATGCTGGAGCCCATCAACAGGTAGGGCCTCGTGCTGCTCTCCTCTGCTGACCTTTTCCTTTCTGACCTGTCTCCAAGATTGTTGTTTGCCTTCTGAGAAGGATCAGTCCTGGAGCTGGGACACCGTTTCGCTTCCAGACTTGGAGCGTGTGCGGGAGACCCTGCCACACTGGAGGGGTTTGTTTAGAGGAAGCTCTTTCCTTGGGCGGTGTGTGCTACGCAGCTAAGCCTGGGTGAAGAAAACTGCCCAGTGCCCGTCCTCTTCCTCTTGGAGAAGGGAGTGATTTGGGCTTCAGCCCCAGCAGAGGTTCCTCTGCTCATTTTGAGCCCTAACGTTGTTAACCCAGCTGGGTCAGGCTTTACTGCATCTAACAGGCAGCATCTTGAGACTTGCAGAGCAAGGGGTGTTTTGCCCAACGGCCAAGAACTGGACTTCGCGGGGAAGATGCTGCTGCTTGGGCCGATACTGGCACCAAGGGCTGTAGCACGTGAGCCAAGGAAACACCTCGGAGCTGTTACACTCCTGCAGCTGCTGTCACATTTAACTCACCAACAACTTCTTAACAGCCATGAGAATTTGTTGCTGAATTAGAGCCGTGTGTGTAACGCCTTTGCTGTAGCTGTCAGTTTGCGCGGGCGGCACAGCGCTGACGTGCTCGCTTCCCTCTGCAGGAACGACTACGACAGGCACATCTTCAGAATGCAGAAGAAGACACAGGGCAGCAGAGGCACCTGGGACAATGTCAAGAAGCTGCCGGTAACGCTGCTTTCCTCGAACGTTGCCCCGTTCCACCTTAACCAGAGAAGCTTTGCTAAGTGGCAGGCAGGGGAATCCTGGGATCAGAGCTGAGCATGTATATCAAGACAGAAAACAGGATCCCTCCCCAATTTCCTCCTAGACTTCGGGGGGTTTGCATCTACTTCTCTTGGAGAAGAATTCTTTTTGTTAGAAAAGAGCTATTTACTGGAGGGATCAAAGACTCCGCGTTTTTCTATTTCTTGTTGGGATTAGATACATTGGGTTCTTTCCATTTATGTCAGGGGAAAATACACTGTGGGGTTTTCCCAGGGTTTCTTAACTGCTTTTGAAGTCTGTGATCTTTAGGTACATTAAGTTCCTGCTGTCTTCTTTTGTACGGTGGAAAGGGAAATGATAGTTCTCACCTCACATCAGACAGTCCCCGAGCTGATCTATTTGATCCCTCAGTATCCCAGCTTTTAGAATTCTGGCTTTTCAGTGAAACACTGAGATCCCCAGAACGGAAAAATCATAGAATAATGTTGGTGGCAAGAGAACTTTTACTATAGAGGCCAACTGCTCCCCCAGCACTGCCAGGGCACCACTGACCCATGGCCCTCAGCACCACAGCTCCACAGGGGGCTTGGAAACCCCTCCGGGGATCACGGGGACTCCACCCCAGCCCTGGGAAGCCTGGGACAGCCCCTGGAGGGAAGCAACAGCTTGTGCTTGTTTAGTGAAAGGAGTTGCAGCAGCTGAACAGTTTAAGTTTCTCATGGCAGTAGCGTAGCGATAGGATGGTAATTCCAGTCCTGGTCCCCCCAGCCCTGTGCTGCTGTGGCAGCAGCTGTCTGAGCAGAGCCTTTCTGTCCTTCCCCTTAGGCTGGAGAAGTCCTTGGAACACCAATTTCGCAGAGAACAAAGCTCAGCTTTGAGAAAAGTAAGTGCTCTTTGTTCCCCCTGCTTCATTTCAGGCTCCCTCACTTACTTCCACCTCGCCAGTGCCTTCCTGGGGATCCACAATCCACACCTTTAATTTTTCCACAATCTGTTCCTCAGAAGGCATCTCTCTTTGCTTCTTTTGACCTTCTCTAAGTGCCCTTTGGGCACAAGCCTCCGCTAACCCCCGTTTTTCCCGTTGCAGAAGCGAAGCAGGCCGCTGCTGTGGGGAAGCTCTTTGTGCCAAAGGCAGCAACGGACTCCTCGGATGAAGAGCAGGATGATTCCTGCTTATCTATTTAAGGAACTCTGTGGATTTGATTAGTTGGACACTTTTTGGTGCACCTTTTGTATAAAGCATGCGGCTCTGCTCAGCCCGCCCCTGGTGCAGTCAGTGCTGGGCTGGAGCCGCGGCCCCGCCGTGCTTTTCTGTGTTTTACTCCAGTCTCCGCTTGCTGCCCAGCCAGCAGCATTCGTCCTTTTCCACCTGTGTTCAGAGGGGCACGGCCTTGCCCAGGCTGCTCCTGCCCCTCGCCCCTTTCTCCTGGCGGAGGGGCAGATGTCCACGGATACCCAGTCCGGGCAAGTCTGGACTCAGGGTAGATGAAATACCTTTCTGGAGCAGGGCTGTACAATAAACGAACAAGGGTACAGGCTCTCACTAGAACTGCTTTTTAATTTCCTTTACTGGGGACTTTAATTTTTACATTGTTTTAATGTAATAAAAAAGGACAAGCTTATTTTACTCACCTATGAATCAGACTCTTTGCGGGGAGGAGCAGTGTCCACGAGCTGTCCCTCTGTCCGTCCATCCTCCGGGGCTGCCCCTTTCCATCCTCACTGCGTCTGTTACTAGGCAGGAGCGGCCGCCGGCAGCCTGGGGCTGCTCGGTGCCAGAGCCGCACACCTCCTGTCCCAGCGAGGGGACTTCTCTGCTCATTTCATCTCCAGTCCTCAGCAAGGGGCTCCGGGAAGGAATAAAATGCGGTTATTTTGCCGGCCGGCCACAGCGGGGCAGCAGCGAGCTGCCGCCAGCCGCAGGAGCAAGCGACGGAGCCGGGGGGCGTGGGGCACACGCTGGGGCTGGGGGAGGGCGGCTGTGAAGCCACCTAAGGACGAAGGAACCTAATGCTCTGGGTCAAACCCGGTAAACAGTCCGCGCTTCTCGGCAGAAAGGATAGGGCTCAGTAGAAGAGTTTGGGGTGGAAGAGACCTTGAAGATCATCGAGTCCAACCATCCCCCAGCACTGCCAGGGCACCACTGACCCATGGCCCTCAGCACCACAGCTCCACGGGGGGCTT
>JANIJG010165402.1:0-12906 GCA_024611175.1 Megaceryle torquata
CATATTTCCCCCCCAAACACATTTTGCCCCACCCACATTTGCCCCCTCCCAGTAGTATTTGCACCCCAACCATATTTGCCCTTCCAAAGACTTGTCCCTAAAACTGCATTTGTCCCCCAAATACATTTACCCCTCCCAGCAGCATCCGCCCCCCAACCGCCTTTGTCCCTCAAACACATTTGCTCCCTCCCCGCCATATTCAGACCCAACCCCAGTAGCCTTTGACCCCCCCCAACTCCAACCACAGACTCACCCTTGGTGCCACCCCCAATATGATCAGAGTGACCAACGCCCCCGTCAAGGTCACCAGCCCCACAGGGGAATCACCAATTTCCCCCCCCAGCACAACCTTTAAATTAAAGGCACCCAAGAAATCCCTCCCTGGGACATTTCCCACCCCAGGCCCTTGCAGTGGGATTCTCCCCCAAAGGAAAATGCACCAATTTTGGGAGCATCTATTAATGACTATTAATTTAAGGGGGTGTTTCTGATGGAGCCCCTGCTGCCTCACATTTTGGGCCACATGAGACATTAACCCCCCTCTGCCCTTTCTCCCAAAGACCTGGAGATGAGGTTTCCCTGAAGTTGTTTCCACTGAGAACATGGAAACACTGGGATCACTGGGGCTATTGGGTCCTGCAGCCACTTTTCCCCTCATTTTGTTGCAGAAACCACAGGGACAGAGTTTTCCAGTTCAGCCCCAACCGTGATTTGGATTCCCCCAATTTTCCATCCCCTTCCTCAATAAAAACTCCCATCAAAACCGGGTTGAGTAAGAAACACTGAATTTCTGCCCATTTTCCTAAGGAATATTGGATGGGAGAGGGAATCACTCCAATTAGCCCCAGAATTCTTTTGGGATGGGTTGAATCCCACCTCCCTCAAAAAAAACCAAACAACCCAGGCTTCGTGTCACTGGGACAACCCATGGCACCTTGGAGCATCCTTTAGAGCAGTTGGGGCAAAGAGTTTCAGGAGTTTCTTGCGTGTAAATCGGCCGATGGGATGGTTCCTGCTCCCCCCTCATTCCATATTCTGTATTCCACGGGAGCGAGAGAAGACAAGGAGCCATAGCACTGGAGCCAGATGTTTCATCCAGCTGGGGGCAGGAAATATTTCAATTTTTTTTAACAAAACAGGAGAATTTGAACAGGAGAGAGAAGGAGGGGGCGGATGGAAACCCCCTCACCTTGCTATCAAAGGACCTTGGGATCATCCATGCTTGGAATCCCCTCTTGGTAGACAGTGGTGCCAGGCACGTTGTAATCCCCATCATTGCCAAAATTCTCCTGAGTGCCTAATATTTTAGGGTTCTCCTGATGCAGGGCTGCTTCTTCTGGTGCCAGCAGCAGCAACCATCCCATGGTTGATCCTTAAGCATCCCAAGTTTATTCCTTGAGCATCCCAAGTTGAATTTCAAGTATCTTGTATTCGCTCCTCAGACATCCAAAGTTCATTCCCTGAGTATTCCATGTTGGCTTCTTGAGCATCCCAAGTTCATTCCTTGAGCATCTCATTCCTCCTCTTCAATTCCTGCTGCTGATCACCAAAGGGATTCCTCCGCTGGTTTCAGAATCTCACGCACATCCTCCAGGAAAAGTAGCCAGGTAAATTAAGAGTCTCCTGCACTCAGCCGTGAGGTTTTTCCCCCAGAAAAAAAATATTTCTGCTTCATCTGGTCAGCCCTGTATGGCCTTTTTTTTGGTCAGACCTCATCCTGCCATCCCTGAGCCCTCCAGTCTGCAGGGCCAGGGATGCTCAGCAGCATCCCTGCTGGGATGCCAAGCCCAGCTCGGACTCCAGTGGGTACCAACCTACATGTCCCCACCCTGCACCACCAGCCCAGTAATACCAGCAATACCCAGATGGAAGAGATGTGCAAAACCCACAAACCCCTCAATCAACCGCCTTATTCCATACCCTTATCCCAAGCCAGATCATGGACTGCTTGAAAGCCTCCCTGAAATGAACCCCCCTTCACCCGGGAGTCCCCCAAATCTGGGGGGTTGTGCTGTTTACCCTCCCCAAAGCTGGGGCCTGGGTGTCTTGGCGGGATAATTTTTTTGTGCACTCAAAGTTGGTGTTGTAAATATATCATTACCACAAACTCATCGGCGCTTATTCGAGAGCACCCGGACGGCTCCTTCTCAGAAGTGACAAGGTTGGCAGGTGCTTCCTCAAAAAACTCAGAGTGAGTTTGCTAAAATATTAAAGATTTGGCAAGAGCAATGACAGATACAATCGGCAATATTTACATTTTTACATAACGGGCTTTGGGAGAAAACAAATTACCCCAAATAGCGCGGTTTAGTCGCCGTCGTTCAACTGCTCCTCCATAAATAATTCAATTCTCTTTCCAAGATTGCGTTATTATCGCTCGTGTTGGGTTTCTCTAAGAAAGCTGTGACGGGATACTCTGAAAAATACATTAAGAGTGAAGCCGAGTGAATTATTAAACAATGGATGTGAAAAACAAGAGGGGGTTTTAGGACGCATCAAGGCTGAGCTTTGCGGACGAACCTGGCTTAAGCACCGTGATGGGTTGCAGGGGTGAGATATCCCCTCCGAATTGCAAGCTCGCTCCCTGGGACAATGTCCGACCCCCTCGGAAGTTAAAGGATGCTAAGAACGGATCCCTAAAGCAAGTTTAGGACTTGGATCAGCTGCTGCTCCAAGACATCAGGGGTACCTGCCAGCCCTTCACCCCTCCGCCTCGCGTACCGCGCTGCCATCGGGCGACAAAGCTTAATGCAAATCACCTCTTAAAAGAAAACATTTAGGATACAGATATTTCCCCTCACCTTTGGAACCTCTCTCCACTTCAGTTTCAAAAAGAGAGGGAAAAAAAATCATCATCATCCAACACAGCCTTAAAAGGAACATAATTAACCTGGGACGGGATGCTGGAGCAGAGATGTGAGTACCAAATCCAGCCTGAAGTTCAGGGATTCCCCAAATGTTAACTATTTAGCTCATAAAGGATTTCTATTAAAGCTGATTTTCCTCAGTTTGTGGTACATCACACCCCCACCTCTTGTTAAATATGTTTATTTTTTACCTCTGCACCTGATTTCCCTAGGAATTGTAAGAGGGTGAACCCAGGGCTGAGGCAACAGCATTAGTTTGGAAGCCATCGTGCATTTTAAATAGTCTCAAACGCACAAATAAGAGCAAGCGACGCGACGTTGATTTGACAGCTGCTAATAGATAAATACAGGGGAGAATATAATTAAAGGCATTATTGATAATCCATAGGTACAAGAAGGATGTATTAAGAATAAGTGATTGATGCCTGGATGGCTCAATATTCCTGGAGGTTTTCCCATGCAAGACTAAATAAGATCAAAGCTTATTCCTTGTGCGGAATCAAATGGGTCAATAATAAAGAAAGGTAAAGCCATAAAAAAAAGGATTTTTTCCCCAAGTAGCCTCAATCGAGGGGGAAAGACCTGAAAAAAGGGGATTTCTCCCCTCCCTGCACCATCTGAGCAGGGGTTAATGATGGCTCGTGGAGCCAGGAAAGCACTTTAGGGTCCTTCCGGAGGCAAAACGCTGAATAAATGGCAGGTTCTATATATTTTGATTAGAAAACGCCTGCTGCCAACTTACTGCTTTTAAATGTTTCATTTCAAGGCATAATAAGTCCGCAGCTGGTTCCTGCTGCTCCTTCGGGCTCTCCCATGCGAAGTTACTGTGAGCATCCGATTGACTGATCCTTTCCCAAGTATTTCCAGGATAAAAAAAAAGAGGATCATAGAATCATAGAATCATCAGGGTCGGAAGGCACCTGAAAGCTCATCCAGTTCCAACCCCCCTGCCATGGGCAGGGGCACCTCCCACTAGAGCAGGTTGCTCAGAGCCCCGGATGGGGCTTCCACCACTTCTCTGGGCAGCCTGTTCCAGTGGCTCCCACCCTCATGGGGAAGAACTTCTGCCTAATGTCCAATCTGAACCTACCCACCCCTAGTTTTGATCCATTCCCTCCAGCCCTACCACTACCCAATCTGGACGTTGAAAGCAACTTACCTCCAGCACTCGAGCAAGCTTTGGAGTCTGTGTTCTGGAGGTGATGTCGGCCCGTCGCGATAGGGATGAGCTGGAGGGATACTCGCTGGCGGGAATCAAAAATGCAAATAATCATAAAACTGCACCTCATACAAATAGTGTGGGAATAAAACAGGTAAGCCAGGTAAAGCAATAAAACCTCCCCAACTTTTTTTTTCTCTTGGATATCCTGGAAATCACTTGGATCTCAGCGGCAGCTGGGTGCCAGACAGCCGGCAAAAGCGACGTGGAACTGTTGAATCCCACCCTTTTAAAATTTGGCTTCACCTGAGATGTTTCTTCACCTTGGCGGGGCTTCAGCATCTCTTCCCCATCCTTGTCACAGTTCAGTCCCCGATGGGTGTTCAACCTTCTTCTTTCCCAAGCGATGCGAGCGTGGCGCCAACCACCGGCATCAGCCCGGCTTCCAAGGAGCCGCCAAAGGGAGAAGCAGAGAGATGGTCACAACTCTTTAAAGATGCAAATTGAGAAGCAGCCATCATAACACAAGAGCTCTGTTAATTCTCTGACGAGTATGCAGATTTTGACACTGACTTTTCCTGGGCTTATTTGTTTTATTTAGCAATAAATTTAATACTGGCTCCCTGAAGCAAAGAGACAGATGGACTATAAACTTTGAATTTTGAGTAGCTTTACTTCCTTAGGTTAGTGTCATCTTTGATCTCTCCTGAAATTACATCGAGGAAACTTTGGTGGGATTGAATTCTGCTTTTTTTTTACAGCCTTTTGATTAGCCCCCTTTAGTATTTTGGTTTTTTTTTTATTTGCACAGGTTACCCAACGGACCTTAAATAGAATCTAAATGATCCATACCCTTGGCTGCTGGAGTTTTCTCAAACACCTGCTGATGGACCTGAGAAAACCAAAGCACTACACAACATCTCCTCTGCAGGCAAGCAAGCAAAATAAGTTTTAGATGTCCTTTGGGATGCCACATTCCCCAGGTTCAAGACCAAAACCCCAGGACTGAAATAAAATGTTGCCCCTGGAGATGCAACTGGTGTATGGTTTTGGAAGGACCATGAAGTCACAATGGAGCAGAAAGGACCCAGGGCTGAAATAAAATAGTGCCCCTGGAGAACGTGATGCAACTGGCACATGGTTTTGGAAGGACCATGAAGTCACAATGCAGCAGAAAGGACTCAGCCTCACACTTTTTTTTTTTGCTGTCTACCAGCGATTAAAAAATTAGGATGCAGATGAGAAGAACCTGGGCAAGGAGATTGGTGCAGCCCAGGGAAGTCCTCAGGAGGTCAGTGATCTCCATCCTCAGGTTGTCCACATGTGGTAGGATGAAGTCATCAGCTGATTTAATGCTGTGATGGGTGGATAGATAAGACCATCCTTTTTATGGATGACCTTGAGGTGTGTGAAAATCCCAAATTTAATTTTGGGATATAAAAGCCACATCCCACGTGCTCAGGACTTGGGGAGAGGAGATCCTAAGGGCAACACTGTGACTTTTGAAGGAAGCTCCCAGGGGCCATGCAGCGCTTTGACCTTGCTACTCCAGGCCCAGCCAGTTCTCACCATGACTAATCTCCCCACTGCCACACACAAATAAGGAAGGAAATTAAATTTTTGTTACAAACAACCACGAAGACAACAGCCATCATTTCCAACCTGCTGCCTGGGGAGCAGGGGGGGGTGGGAAATCGATATATGTCAAATGAAAAAGGGCAGGAGCAAAGGAGCAGAGGATAAAACCGTAATTAAAACTGCAAACAGGCTCAGCTGCCAAAAAAAAAAACAAAGTCTTGGGGACTGTGGCAACTGCCACGCTCATGTCCCCACAAATTTGGGCCATTTCAGCAGATGCTGGTTGCTCCTGGTCACCCAACATCCCACCGTGGACAACAGGACCCATCAGCGTCGCCAGCGCTTTCCAGTCAGGAGACATCATCGACCGCTCGATTGCGATTGAATTACTACAGATGAACATATTACAGGCACATTAAAGTCTAATGAGTGGCCGGTGATTAATGTCATTATGAAGAATACCAAAAGAACTAATGATGATGAGCCACTTAAAGTGAAGTGAGGGTTTCGTTATCGATGACTCCTTGGTTTCTCGCCTAAAAACTCTTGGGCTGGAAGGAAGACGAGGTTGACAGAGGTAAAGGCCAGAGGTTTCCAGAAGCTATGACATGAGCAGGTCCCATATTGATGCTCTTTTAAGGGTAAGAATGGTGGGGAAAAAGAGTTTCATGAAGAAACATATGGGAAATAGAAGTTTCTTGGAAAAACATCTCACCATGGGCTTTAGCACCTTTGGGACTGCCATAATAAAAGCAAATTAAAATTCTTAGCATCTCCCCAGGCCCTATTCTTCCTTTTCTTTGTGACCTTAACCTTCCTATATAAAATTTCCATCAGTTCTTTCCCTCCTGCCTTTAGCTTTGCCTCTGCCCCATCACCTGCAGCACCCAGGGAGGGCTCTACAACCAAGTTTAAGCCTCTCAGGTGGTTTCTCTCCTTCCTCTCCTTGGCTGTATCAGATAGTGTCACAATATCACCCAGGGGTTTTGACCCCATGGGGAAATGTCACCCTGTGTGGGCACGATGACATTTAAGCATCCCCAGAACATGACTATAGTATCTTTTCTTTAGTTTGTTGGGAGTTTTTTCGTAGGAAAGCACTCTGTAGTTGTTTTAACTTCAGAGAAACAAATATCAAAAAGCCTTATTTGTACTGATGTCTAAATTTACTGGACTGAATATTTCTTTATAAATATATATTTATTTATAAATATATTTATTTAGTATAAAATGTCACCGAACCCCCACCAAAAAAACCAACCCTTTACCACTCGGGAGCATTTCGAACCATAACAGGGGATGAAGGAGACACCCTGTCTTCCTCCATCCACCTTCTCCAAGTACTTCTCGGTTGGGGTCAGACTTGTCCCACCAGCTTTTGCTTCTCTACCTCCCACCAATCGAGGCCTTCTGGGGCTTCTAAAGGCATCTCATCTTGCCAGGATGGGTTTTCTTTTTTTCTTTTTTTTTTTTAATTTTTATTTTAAAAGTGACTTCATATCCCATATTATTATTTTTTGAACATTGCAGGATTTGTTCTGTTTGAAGTCTTACATCCTCATTTCCCGTCAGGATGATTAAAATTGATTTCCGCCATCAGCAAGAGAAAGATAATCCAAAGTGGGTTCCTGCGAGAGAGACGTATCCCCACTGGAGCCATTACAAACCCTCTCCTATTTTTTTAACTTTCTTTCCTTAGGAATTTGTCTTCGGAAAAGGGCATCTTAGAACTTCTCGGCCGTAGACATCCTCCAAGAAGTTGAGGACAACTGTTTAACCTCATGTAATTTCCATCGCGGAAAGCGGACCGGGGGATTTAAGTAGCTCTTGTTTACCACCACCACCCTCCAGGAGGTATTTTTAGAGGGGTAATCGGATCCTCTCAACGCCTTCACTTTGCTTTCCTGGGCTCCGCATCCTCTGACCCCATCCCTGCACCTGTCCCCGCTTGTAGCCAGGCAAACCAACCACAAGAAACGGGGTGGGTTGTTCCCATCACATTAAGGTGGGTGGTTCCTGGTGCACCTGGGGACTTGGAAGAAGGAGGATGGAGGGATTTGGGCTGGAAAACCATCTCCAAGGTGTAAAAGCTCTGTCTGACAAAGATGACGTGGAAAAAAAGGGCACAGAGAGCGAGCGGCAGTGGGGGATCCAGCCGTGCCAGCCTTTTACTGTCTCTTAAATCAATGAAACCTGGAATATCCTAAGTAATAATTAAAAAAAAAAATCAGTTAAATAGATTTTTTAATCAATTACATTGATTTTTTGAAAGTAATTAAATAACATTTTAAAATAAATAAAATTTTAAGATCAATTAAATACATTTTTAATCGATTAAATAAAATTTTAAATTAATTAAATCAACTGAAGCCTGAACATCCTAAATAATCTCCATAATACACCAAAACCACCCTTAAAATATAAATGGCTTCTTTCCAGGCTGGACAATCCCAGGGTCTCATGGACTGTCCCATTCCTACAATGGTTTGCAGCAAACCTTCATAAGCAAATTTATGCAAATGAGGCAGGTTGGTGGTTCCTGTCGCACCTGGAGGGGAAACGATGGGCTTGTCCCAGTGCTGCAAGAGCTCAGCTTTCCCCAGATGCCATCGCCAGGCTCCAACCCACGAGGAGTCACCCCAAAAAGGGGGTCCCCAGCCAGGTCCCCACCACCTAATGGCATCCCCATCACGAGGCTTAAATACCTTTACAAGAGAGCAATTTAACGCCATCCCCAGCTTAAGCTCCATATCTACCAGGCGTGAAATTAGTTCCAGCAAGCTGCAAATTTACCGCTAATAAAAATATTTAGCAATTCGCTAGTCTTTAAATCAGGAGCAGAATATTTTCCTGCTTGCATCAACGCCTGTTTCTTTTTAATTCTAATATTTGAGCGTCGGGGAGCTCCAGCTGGAAAACTGCAAGTTTTACGACTGCGCAAAGAGTTTTAAATCAATTCCCCCAGTGCTTCCAACTCTACCACCAAGAGTTTGATCATTTAACATCATGACCACGTTGGTCATTTTGACCACTGGGATGAGCCAGGCATGGTGGATTTACAGTTTTTAACCCAAACAAGGCCATCTCAACCTAAACCTGCCCTGTTTCCATGGGCTGCTCCTCAAGCGGTGTCTTACAAAAGAGCATTGATCCATGTGATCCTATCTTGCAGCCTTTGAAGGAAGGTGACCTCTCCGTCCTGCTGGGCCAAGCTTTTAATTAGCCATGGTGCTAATTGCATCTCACTGACAAGCCCATTTTGTCCAATTCCAACATCAGGATCTTTTTCATTCCTTTGCCAAGAAATGCCTCAACTCCCTCATCTTTTCCTTGGGGAAACCCACCCCCAGTGATGAGGCATCCTTCAAATCACTCTAGGATGGGACACCACGTCCCATTCATTGGCAACCATCTGAATTATTTCTGTCCAAATAAAACTTTTGCATCAGGTTTTTCTGGGCTGTGAACATCCAGGAGCATCCAGCTGAGTCTGCTTCTCCTTATTTAGAGTTTCACTTGAGGGCCTCACTTTGTGGACCGCCACAAATACGAAGTTTCTCCCAGAGTCATGCAATAGCAGCCAACAGTGCAAAAATCCTCAGATTCTCCTGCTTTCCTACATTTTTTAATTCACTTTTTATATTTATTGTTTTTATTGTTGCTTTTTTCTCCTACCTTTTTTTTTTTTTTTTTTTTTTTGACAGGTGCAATGCAACTCTTGACAAGCACCAAAACCTAGTGGGTAAAAGCTGGGAAAAATATTAAATCTTCATTTTAAAACAGAAATAAATTAATTTGTGGCCATAAAAATCTAATCTCTGCATTCAACCGAACAGCTGCTGGAGCAGTCCCGGAAGGTAAATCCCCACCAAAGCATTTCTGGTGCTGGCTGAGATAAAGTAAAGAGTGTTTCAGATGATGTGTTTCATTGTGAATAGGCTGAAGAAATTTCTAAGGAAGGTTGTGCTTGGAAATATCCCACCGATGAGGCTGGTCTTCCCAGGTACCTTCTCCCACCTCTGTGCATTTACATTTTGCCTCCGTTGTGCTCACAGAAGCCCCCAGCCTTGCTGCAACACTGTATGTGTCATATAAATAAATATTTTAGGGATCTCTCGGAGTGCATTGTGCTGCTGGGCATCACTTCAGCTCCAGATCTTAGTGTCTGAGTTACCACCAGCCCAACAGGGCTGGATACGACAGGAGAGATTAAAACCAACACACAGCACGTCTGAAACCTGGCCAACACATGTTGTTGCTGGGGAATATGTCAGATTTATTCTTCGACCTCTGGCCAGATATCTGGGATGTGGCATGGTCCAACTGAGGGTTCCATGTCTGCAGGATTCAAACTCTCCACTGCAACCTCTTGAACTTGTTTAATGTTGTCATTGCCAGCATCAGGAAACTACCAGGCAGCACCATGAAGGGATAATAAATAGTTAAAAGACCCAAGTGATACAGGAATAGGTCAAAGGTGCTGTTGTAAAAGCTTCAAATAAAAGATAGATGGGAAAATTCAGTAAAGGAAAAGCCTTGTTGCCAGGTGGACAAAAATTATCACCTCTAGTTGGGAAGAGAAAGGGTGGAAGAGGAATGGCAGGGAGAGAAGGGTTCCTACAAAAAAAGAGCTATGAAGAAGAAATCTGGGGGTTCCACAACCTGCTTGTGATCCAAAAATGCAAAGAAATGAGAAAACAGAGGAAAAAAAAACCCAAACAACAAGGGAGATTCTCAAACAACAGGACCAAACAACGGAGGAGAAGAGTTGGAAAAATGATGGTGAAGGCGGACAGCGCTGACGCGAGTCTGCAGAGAAAAAAACCTCTCTGGTGGGGCTAGCGGCATGAGACGGTGCGGGAAGGAGTCTGCTGTCAAACATACGCTTTTGATGTGCTGGCAGCCGGTTCCTACTCGATGCCAAGTGAATGCAGGTGTCAGAGACGGTTTGCGCTCTGCTTGCCGACCCGGTTGATGTCACGCTGGCGACTTCGATTTCATCGCAGGTCGGTGCCGTGCGGCATAATTAATCGCCAGATTATTCCTCCCATTGAAAGAAATGACAGAAAGGAAACAGCGGGGATGTGACATTTTATGCAGTCGAAGTATCATCAGACTTCTAGCAGTTGAGAGGGAAAGCTGGGTATATCAGTGGTTGGGGTTTTTGTCAGGTTAATTGGTAGATGAGTCCTGAGTACCAGCATAAAGTCACCCATCAAACCACACCAGCCAGAGTCTGATGGGCAAGGTGGATTTTTTGAAAGGCAGAAAAATGGGATTAACAAGGAAATCCCTCTTGTCTTGGTACTAAAAAATACTTACTCCTGTCTTGTCTCAGATGCTCAGCACATTGACGAATCTTGGCTTGGCGGCCCTCAACCCCCAGCGTGGCTGTCCCACAGCACAGCAAAACCCTGCCCCACACGATTTTGTGTTAACCAAATCTGCCTGATTTTGTCCCTAAATATTTTGAGGGTGTGGGCAGCTAAATTTCAGGTGTTTGGGGTTGAGACTTTGCTCAGAGAGAGATGCTCCCTGCAGCAGGGCGGGCAGGCAGGAGCTGCGGACTGGCGGCAGCGAGCAAGACCAATTAAGCACCGATCCGTTTGCAGCTCTGTAAGGAACAGAACGGATCGGGCCGCAGGGGTGGGGGGGTTTTGACAAATTCCCGTTCTACCGGGAGCAGGACCGGGATGGGGGGTGAAACAGGGGGAGGGACAGCGGCTGGAGGAGTGATCAGAGCCGCGACCGGGACCACATGCGGGACCAGGACCGGGACCGAGATCGGAGCCGAGAACGAGGACGAGCCCAGAGCCGGGATCATTGCTCTGACCGAGATCAGAGCTGGGACCGGGAGCGCGATCAGAGCCTGGACGGAGAAAGGGAGCGGGATTAGAGGCAGGAGCGGAACCGGGATCAGAGCTGGGATCAGAGCCGGGACCGTGCCCGGACGCGCGGGACCTGCCGGCGCGGCCCCATTTCTCGCGGCGCGGGAAAAGCCGCGGCCCCGCCCCCAAGTCCCCTTACATCCAATAGAAAGGGCCGACACAGCGTCGGGCAGCGCTGATTGGCTATCCCGGCGCGGTTGCTAGGGCGAAGCGGCAGGGGCAGGGCAGCGAGGCCGCCATGGCGGGTCCAGAGCTGGGCCTAGGGCCCGGCGTCCTGGTGCTGCAGCTGCTCTGGGGCCTGGCGCTGCTGCTCTGCCTGGTGCTGTCCCGGGCGGGCGGCCGGGCCCGGTGAGCACCGGGAAGGGGGGGTGGGACGGTGGGAAGGGCCCCGGTGCTGAGGCCGCTCCACCCGCCTACCCCCCCAGGTTCGCCGTGGTGCCGGTGGCGCTGGGAGCCGCCGTCCTCACCGCCGCGCTGCTGCTCTTCCCCCGGCAGGACGAGCGTCCGGCCCCAGCCGCCGCCGTGGAGGTGAGTCCGCGCCCGTGCCGCTGTGGCCGAGCAGGCCCGGGGGTGGCAGGGTCTGACCGCGAGGAAGGCCCCGGCCGCTGCCCCGAGGTGCCGGGGATGGGCCTTGGCCTCAGGAACGGCTCCCGCGGCTGCCCCGAGGCCCCGGGGATGGCCCTGCGCTGCCTCTTCGCTCTCCCGCGGCTCCGGTCGGTGCTGGCTGGGTCACTCATCGAGTGGGGATCTGCTCACTGCTTTAACATCACCCCTTCTTCACGTCACCCATGGGGTTCAGCTCCCATCCCCAGGCCCAAAGGGTCCTGCACAGGAATTGGACTCGGACTTTTGTCCCTCCCAGTTCGGCCCCGAGCTCCAGCAGCTTCTGCTCCCCTTCTACCATTCCCTTTAGCAGCTCAGTTCCCAGCTCTCCATGCTCCCGCCCGCCTCCACCTTCCAGAGCACCCCCGCAGCTCTGCAGCAGGTAGTTTTGATCATTTTCTCTCTAGTTCTACAGCATTTCACTTTCCCCCAGCTCTGTTTTCTATTTTAAAGCCCAGTTAAAGCTCTCTGGCTTCTCTTGTAAGCTATTGCCCCACTCAACAGGGTGCAGTTCTGGCCCCTCGCTTCCAGAAGGATCTGGAGGTGCTAGAGGGGTCCAGAGGAGAGCGACCAGGATGGGGAAGGGACTGGGAGGGAAAGTCCTGTGAGGAGAGGCTGAGGGAGCTGGGGTTGGTCAGCCTGGAGAAGAGGAGACTCAGGGGGACCTCATCACTCTCTACAGCTACCTGAAGAGAAGGTGTCATCAGGTGGGGGTCGGGCTCTTCCCCAGGCAGCCAGTGCCAGGACGAGAGGGCAGGGCCTGAAGCTGCGCCAGGGGAGGGTCAGGTTGGATCTCAGGAAGCGCTTCCTC
>JANIJG010165403.1:0-12895 GCA_024611175.1 Megaceryle torquata
AACAAAGGAACCCTGTAGGCGTTTCCCAGTGCCCAGATGGAAGAGGTGGAACTGGCAACAGTCCAGGAGAGACAGAAAGATATCTGGGTGATGCAGGATCACCCAGGGCAGGCTGCACAGGAACAGATCCGAGCAGGTCTTGAAAGTCACTTAAAGGTCTCTCCCAACCTACACAATTCTGATTCTATGATTTTATGACACTGAGCTGGAGACTTAGCATTGACTTGTGGAGGGGGCCAACAGCAACCTGTGCTAGGGGAGGTGATCTCCTGTCCCTATGCAGCATGGGGAGGTTGTGCCTGCAGAGCCCTAGCCAGGTTGGGCCTCCCTGAGTGACCCTTGGAACCCAAGGGATGGGCCACGGTGATACCGGGGTGTCTGGAATATCTGCTGCCTATCCAGGAGCTGGAACAGCTCCGCCCGGAACAGAGCAGGCTCGGAGGGGCTGGATCCATGAGTGCACATTCCATGGGGTACAGAGCTTGGCTCTTCCCACCACTGGTGCCAGAACAAGAGGCAATGAGCACAAACTGAGACATGGGAGATCCCTCCAAAACTTTTCCAAAGTTGTGGAGTTTCTTTGTTTGTTTGTGGTTTTGGTTTTGGGTTTGGTTTTGGTTTGGTGTGGTTTTTTTTTTTTTTTTCCCCCCCTTTGTGTTTTTGAGGAAAAACATAAACAACAAACAAATAAATATAAATAATAAAACAACAACAACAAACACAAACCAAAGCCAAACTCTTTTTTTTTTACGGTGGGGCTGATCCAACAGGTTGCCTGGACCAGGATTCCCAGGAAATCCATAGTCCCTCCAGCCATGATGCTGTCCATAGCCCCACTGAGACAGAGAGACCCTTGGAGCTCCTGGTCCCAGCCCCTGATCAGGCTGGACCCTGTTGTCCAGGGCTATGTCCAGTCAGGTTTGGAATATCTTCAGAGAGGGATGTGCTCTGGGGAACTTCCAGTACAGTCTTTCTTGACAGTACGGTTCCAGATTCCTCACATGCAGATGGACTTTGCTCTTCCAAAGCCCAGATAGGTACAGCTTTTAGCAAGCAGCTGTCTGCCCCTGTCCTGAGCAGGGGGTTGGAGCGAGTGATCTCCCCAGGCCTCCCCACACTCAGCCATCCTGAAACCGCTCCTGAGATTGTCCGCAAAGGCTCACGGCTTTCCTCAGCTCCTCTGAACTTCAGTGCTGTCTCTGGCCATACCCCACCTACTAGGTCACTGAAATGGGTTCACCTGGAGCCCAGGGGCTGCAACCTGCTACCAGCCATGTGGGTGCTGAGCTCCACTGCTTCACAGCTGCCACCATTACATGCCTGGAACCCTCCAGAACCCTCCTTTCCCTCTCCAGTATTGCTGGGCGGCCCTTCTAGCAGGTATTGGAGAGGTTGTCATAAAAATCAGAGAATCGTGGAATGTTTTGGGTTGGAAGGGACCTTTAAAGGTCATCTAGTCCAACCCCTCCCTGCAGTGAGCAGGGATATCTGCAACTAGAACAGGTTGAAGGCCCCTGGAAAGACCAGGGCCACCCATGAGGAGGCTGAACCTCCTCCATGGCTTCATCCATGTCCTTCTCTTGAGAGGGGTCTGAAACACTCTCCATCAGTGTCCACTCCCTGCCCGCTGCTCCAGTGATGACCCCCAAGCACTGGCCCCACTGCCATTTCTCCCATGCCTCTCCCAAAGGGACTGTGTTGAGCCCTCCATCTCTGAGGGTCACTGCATGCAGAGCTTGGGTCACCCACTCACATCCCCGCATGTGGGAGCAGCATGCTTTTCCCCATTTGTTGGTGACAAAGCACCTGCTGCCTCATCACCCCACACCCTTGGCCTCCCACCACACCCTGTCTTGTCCCAGGGGACCCACAGACATCATGGTGTCCTCCTGCCCCCTGCCTGGGGACACCCCCAGCCCAGTTCCCAGGCTCAGTGTGCTCAGGACTGCGCACCCAACTGCTCTGCAGGGCCCCGGCCCAGCCCTGCTCATCCAAGCCCCAGTTCCTACTGAGCCAGTCCCTCCATTCTTGGTGGGCCCGTCCCCCCATTCCTGGTGAACCCCATCCACTCCCTCTCCCCTCACTCTCTCACGCCTCAGGTTTCCACCACGTTTTATTACAAAATTGGTGCAGGTCCGTCCCGGAGCAACTCCGGTGCTGGTACCGCACCCATTTGTCCCAGTGCCGAGGATGAGGCAGGTGCAGCCTGGTCCCGGTGCCGGTGCTGGTGTCGGTGCTGGTGCCGCAGAGTTTGCCGGTGCAGCGCCGAGGGACCCACGGCACGGAGGCTGAGGTGGTGGCCGGACCCCGGCACAACCCCAGTGGGTCCCAAAGGGCGTCCCGGTGCTCAGCGCCCCACGGCGTCGAGGATGCGGCGGTTGCTGTCGGCGCGGGCACGCTGGCTCTGGGCTCGGGCGAGCAGCAGGAGATGCCGCAGGAGGTGGAAGGTCAGGTCGATGGAGAGCGGCGGCTCGTCCCGCCGCGCCCGCCACGGCCCCGGAGGCGGCGTCGCCAGTGGCGGCCAGAGCGCGGGGCGGCCCTGAGCCCCGGTCGCGGTCGCCGGGACGGAGCCGTCGGGGCGGGCGGCGGCAGGCGGCGGACGAGCGAGAAGCAGCAGGAGGGTGAGCAGCGCCTGCCGCATCCTCGGCTCCGACCGCACCTGCGGGTCCGAGGACTCATTGCTACCAGGAGAGACTCCCGGGGCACCGGCCGGCTCCAGGGACCGGGGAGCCCCAAGGGGAGAGGGAGGGGACCGGCAGTGAGGGCCCCGGCCCGCCGTGGGGCCGTCTGGGTAGTGGTGCCGCCTCCTCAGCCGCCCGCACCGTCCCGTGCACACTGAGCCCTCCCCAGCCTTCTGCACCGGCGCCTGGCCGGCGCGCTGCCCCCGTACCCTGTGCGGTTCCCCCCTACCCGTGCAACATCTCGTACCCGGTGAGCTGTCCCGTAGCCGGTGAGCTGTCCCCGGTCCCCTGTTCCCTCCGGTGTGCTGCTGGTGGAGCGAAGCGTGATCCGTCCCGCGGGAGATGAGCCGGCGGCGCGGCCGGCGGTTATATAGGTCCCGGGAGCCCGGGCTGACGTCAGCGCCGAGCACGCACCGACCGACGGGGGGCGGGGGGGGAGGGCACCGGGACGGCGGCGGGGAGCGGGTACCCGGCACTGGGAGCGAGCGTCGGGACGGCGCGGCAGCGGGGCAGGCCCTGCTCTCCCCCGTCTCGGGGGTACTAGCCCCGTTCTATTCCGTTGCCCACCCACGGAGGGGCGCGGCGGGGCCGATGTTGGTGCGGCAGGTGCCCCGGGCCGTGAGTCGCCTGCCGTGCTGCCTCCCGGTGCCCCGGCTCCTCCCGGCCCCTCGGCTCGCCCCGTCCTCTCCCCCGGCCCCTGCCCCGTTCACCGTGTGCCGCTGTCCGCGGTGCTGAAGGTCCGGAACCGCCGGGAGCGTGCGGTTTGGGTCGCCCCCCTGCGACGCCCTGGGCGGGCACTGAGTGCAACGGTGGGGCTGGTGTGGGGACCCCCGCCCGCTGGCACCCACTAGCAACAAGCGCCCGCCAGCCACCAGCACCCAGTAGTCACCAGTACCCATCAGCCACCAGCACCCACTGGCTTCTGGCACTCACCAGCACCACAGAACTCAGCGACCATTGGCATCCACCGGCCAGCGACACCCACTGGCGCAGGACAGGACGGGCACAGTGGGGTGCACACGGCCTGGCTGTGGTGGGGCCTGGGGTCACTGTGTCCTGGTCAGAGCTGGAGGTGCTGGGGTCAAGGCACCGTGTGCGCCAGGCCCGGGCACCGCAGACAGCCCTGCGAAGCAGCGAGTCACCACCAGCCAAGTTCCGTGACTCATAGTGCGAGGACTCCGGAGCCGGCAGTGTTGTGCTGCATGCGGGATGTTCCAGCGGGTACCAGCCACCCCTGCCAAGTGGTGAGGTAGCTGATGGTGCAACATGTCGCTGTCGGCAGCCCCCTGGCACAGACCCCACCCCGCAGCACTGTGGTCCTGCCTGTACACATCCCCCTCCTGCCTGCAGCTCCCCTCCCCTGGCAGCACCACAGCCCTTCCTGCAGGCCCCCCCACCTACAGATCCCTCCCTAACCTACAGAGCCCTCCACAGCACCATGGCCCTGCCTGCAGATACCCTTTCCCTGTAGATACCCTCTCCTTGCAGACCCCCTGGCAGCACCATGGCCCCGCCTGCAGATGTCTCCTGCCCGTAGAGCCCCCCCACCCTGCTCCCTGCAGAACCCTCTGGCAGCCCTGTGCCTCTTCCTGTGGGTGAAGGGGAACCGAGCTGACACCCTGCACCAGTGCTGGTACAGGTGCCAAGGTGGGCCCAGAGCAGACTCTTCCCTTGGTGCTGGTATCAGGCAGACCCTGGGGACAGCAGCTCAGCCTGGCCCCTCACCCTGTGTGTCCCACCCCGGGCTGCACAGGGGTGGTAGGGCACAGCCCTGCCCACAGCCAGGCAGCACACGGTGCCATGCACCTGTGACATGGATCTGGCGTGAAGGCTGGCACCCGGCACCAGTTCCCCGTGGCTCTGGGGCAGACCCCTCAGCAGGGGTTAGAGCTCAGCCCCCCCAAGCCCTGGCAGCCCCTGAACTGTCAGGCTGGTTGCTCCTGAGGACAAGCGCCCAGCTTGTGCCATGCTTGCTGCTTGCTTGTTGCCAACATGCCAGGATGGAGCTGTGAGGGGGCCAGAGCTTCAGGGCTGACAACTCCTGTCCACAGTTTCTGACCAGCAGAACCCACCCTGTGGGCTGGGGAGAGCCTGGGCCAAGCCCTGCATCCCCCCACAGTGCTGGAGGCCAGGCCAAGCCCAGTCCCCCAAATCCTCGGTGCTGTCTGCAGCCCCATTGTGTAGCCCCAGCCCTGCAGCCAAGTGCTGCTGGGTGACTGCAGCTGCAGCCTGTCTGTGCTTGGGTGCTGAGGGCCTGGCAGCTGGGGGGGGGGTCATCTCTGCATCTTCATCCCCCGCAGGACACATTGGGGGCCTGTGCTGGTTTCAGCTTCCCCGTGCCTTGGGTTGCACCCATCTGCCTGGAACTGCACCCACTCCCAGATGCGACCAGCGTCAGGGTGGGTGGCCAGGGTGGCACGGAGCAGGCAGGGCAGGGAGGGCAGTGAACTCCCCCTCAGCAAGCGTCACAACGGCGGCTGGTCGGTGAAGCCCTGCCTGATTTTGGCAGTGCGTGGGGACAGCTCCATATGGCTGCCTGGGGCTGCGAGACCAGCCCTCACGGTACCCTAGTTCTGCTCTGGAGACCCTGGTCAGGTCATGCTGGGCCAGGTGCTGTGTGAGCCGGGTCTGCTCACTGCCAGTGCAAGATGAGACTGGACATGAGAGATGGAGGCAGGCGGCAGCACCATGGGTCTCCTTGTGGCCATGGCACAGGCAGATGTGACCCCGTCACAGTCCCAGCTCCAGCCCTCGCCAAACCTTTCTGCACCGTCCCTTCAGATGCACAGCCCCACACTGAGCATATCGTAAGCTCTGGCAGGGTCCTGCACCCACTGCCTGTGTCCCCTGGGTGCAGCTTGCCCTGTCCCACTGGCCAGCAGTGGCAGAGGCCCCTTCACAATGTACAGAACAGTCACAGTGGGACCTGGTGACCCTCTAAGCCACCACCCACCCTCTGCCAGAGCCCCCTCCCTGGGACAGCCAGGGCTCCCACACCCAGCAACCCACACTACTCAGCACCATGGTGACCAGCCCCATGGCCACATGCTTAGATCTTTGGGGAAGAGGCAGAGATCAGAGCCATCCACTGGCTCCAGGGCTCTGCTGGTCAGGCGAGCAGCACTGGGTCCCCACCTCGTCCCACCAAGGGGACAGAGCTGCCAGAAGCTCTGCAAACAAAGGAGTGAGTGGGCTGAGACCACTTCTGCCCAGCCCTAGGGTGGGACAGAGGGCCACAAGCTCACATGACAATAAATTAGTTAAAAATGCCATTTATTGGGTGCTCTGACTGCAGCAGAGCTACAGCAAAGTCCATTTTCAGGGGATCACACCCCACCTGGCCTGGGGCAGCAGGGCCTGCAGGCATGGGGTAGCCCCTCAGCTGCTCTGACCCTGTCTCTGAGTGTGGCTGTGCCCATCCCACAGCACCGTCAGCCCAGGCCCTGCACTGGCCCTGTCCCAGTGTCACCAGCACCCTTCATGTCCCCAGGATCTGCCACTGGAGATGCAAAGCAATGCCTGGGGCAGGAACACACCAAGTGCAGGGCCAGAAACACCATGAGTGCAGGGCCAGGGGCTGGGGATAGGAGTGAGAATGGATGGAGCAGTGCATTGAGGGGCAGAGCTGCCCCATGGCACTGGCCAGGGTGGACCCAGTGCCATCTTCTCCTCCATGTGTCCCTGGAGGAGTGAGGGCAGTGGATCCCCTGACGAGAGCATGGGATGGCTGCTGCCAGCACCCCGCACATCCCATCCCTGTCTGCAGCCACAGGGACCTGCTCCAGGGGCTCTGGTGGTGGGGCAGGGTCATGCTGGGCAGGGAAACAGCTTCCACCTCACACCTGATTTGCTTTCCAGGAGAGGTAGCAGTTCCAGACAATGGCCACACACTGGACAACGGCCAGCCTGGGGACAAAAGGGACAGAGGGCACAGGGTCCACAGCCACAAGCTCTGGGAGTTGGGGAGCCGGGGCCATGGCTGCGTCACTACCTGTGCTTCAGCGGCACGAAGTAGAAGTTTGCGATTTGCACTGGTGGCCAGATCTGGGTAGAGAAGGTGAGAACGGTGAGGGGGACCTGCCAGTGCTCACCATGGCCCACACCTTCAAGGGCACCTAACCAAGCCCACAGCAGCTGCTGAGGTTGGGGACAGGACAGGGACAGGCCAGCACAGACCTGGCTGCAGCCACCATCAGCACTTACACAGTAGTTGGTCAGCAGGGCATCCGTATAGTCCTGGGAGAGAAAGGAGGTTATGAGCACCCAGAGCTGCCCCATGGGCACCCAGCTGCTGTGGGCACGCAGCCCTGGGGAGGCCCCAGCGCAGGCAGGAGTGGTGCAGGTGTCTCCGAAGAGATGCCCAGGAGGTGGAGTCAGGCTGGGCTGCAGGCAGGGGCTGGGAGCACACAGGCGATGGCCACTGTCCCCTGCTACCATCTCCCCACTCCCACACCTGATCCAGCTGGGCATGGGGCCCCACAGCCCCTGCCTGCCCCTTTCCCAGAGCCATGCCCATGGGAGAGGGCAGACACAACTGCTCCGTCCTGACCAAGAGCCTTTCCTGCTGCCAACATGGCCTGTGGTGCCACAGTCAGGTCAGCACACGCTGTCCTGCCTGGTCAAACCCAGGAGGAGAGATGGGGCAGAGCAATAAACTGGGACACCTGCAGCAGATGTGGGCACAGTGGGCATGGCAGGGGCAGTTGGCTCCTCTCCCTGGCACAGGCTGCGAGACCCTGTCCAGCCCCGCATCCCCCCAAGTCCCCTCCCAGGCTCTGTGAGGCAGTGACAGAGAGGGGCATGGAGCTGGGGCAGCCACCCTGGGCACCCAAGGTGCTGCCCTTCCCTCCTGCTGTGCCCGCATCTCTGCCCCATGGCAGCAGGACAAGTCCCTCATCCAGCCCAGCCGTGACTCAGACGGGAGCCCCGCCTCGTCCCAGCACTGGCTGACAGCCCAGGACAGGGCGAGCGGGCACAGGGGTGATGGATGCTCTGCTGACGCTTCCTCTGCCTGGGGAGAGGTGGATGTGCCCCAAGCCAGGGGTGAAGGTGGCTGCCAGCTGCCACTGCCCAGCCCCATGCCTCACAGGAATTGCCCACCACCGTACTCAGGTCCTGGTGGGCTTCTCTAGGGGAGGTGAGGCAAGAGAGATGGCACAACCTGGTTGAGATGCAGCTGGGGTGGATGGGAGCACTTGGAGGTGCTGCCCATGCCGAGTGCCAGCCTACGTGGGTCTTTGGGGTGTCTCAAAACACCACGGACCCCAGCTCCTGCTCTTGCAAAGCTGGGAAGAAAAGGTGACTCAGTCTTCCCTGGGATTTGTTCCCTGAGCTCCAGGGCAGGACAAGGGGCAGGAAAGGTCTCTGGTGGCACATACCTGCAGGCTGGCGGGCAGTTGGCCAGGGCCTGGTGGGTGCCCCCGTGCCAAGGAGTGAGATCTGTGTGATGGAACCCAGGCAGCACTCCAGCCCAGGGGCAGAGGGTCTGTCTGGGCTGGAGCCCTTCACGGACAGCCCCGACAGCCATCGGTGCTGCCAGCGGCTGCCCCAGTAGCCATGTGACCACCCCGGTGTGCCTCATCCTGGCAGGTGGTCACCTGCTCCCCTGTGACTCATGCTCTGAAGGGGCTGACTCAGTTTTTGCACTGGCTCCCAGCAGTTGCTGCTAACAGGAGCCATCTCAGTAATGGTTCTGGAGACACAGCCAGGGGAGGGGCTGGGTGGCACCAGGTACGCATCACCCCAGCCTGGGCACACCCCAGAGAGCCATGCTATAGGGAGCAGCCCTGACACCAGCACCCAGAGGACCAGCAGCACCCAGCACCCAATGCCTGCAGCACCGCCCAGGGCCCTGGCCAGGGGTCCTGGAGCACAATGGAGCTGCGGGCCAGGCTGCAACGCCGGGAGTGTAATGACAGAGCCGGGGGCACGCAGCTGGTGTTGGGAGGAGCTGCCCTGGCTGCTGCTGGCCCTGTGCTGTCCCATGGAAGTGGCACGTACCTGCCGGATCTTGGACCAATTCTCCTCCACCGACAGACCGTTCATGGCACCCGTGATGGCGAGGAAGCAGCCGAGGAAACATGGTGCGAAGCCACCCTGCAAGAGAGGAGGAGCCAGGGCCTGATGCCAGGGAGGCTGCAGTGCCCAGCACAGAGCCACAGGGCAGGATGGGCACCACTGTGGGGCCTCTGGAAGGGTCTGAGGGTGGCCCTTCTTCAGCCCTGTCCCCTCCACCACATTGGGCCTGGCCCAGCCTCAGAAGCTGGGGGATGGAAACCTGCCCGTGGTCACGTGGCTGTCCCCACTGCCCCATCTTGCTGCACCACCCTGTGCAGGCACCATCACCTGCCTGGCACCAACCTGGTCCAACACCATCTTCTTCACAGCCGCCACTTTTGTGGTCCCCGGGACGAGCTGATCCAGGATCTTGTACCAGCCACCCACAACGGGGCCCTGCAGAGGCCAGGTGGTGAGGGGCAGTGTCCTGCCCTCCTGGGCCATGGGATGCCAGGCCTGGGGCACTCCAGAGCTGGTTCCATGGCCCAGCCTTGGCACTGGGGCACAGGGACTGGGGCCTGTCCTGCCTCCTCTCCTAGGGAACCCTGCTCTGGGCTGCCAGGAGGCAGCCCCCTGCACAGAGTGGATGTGGGGATGCCTGCAGGGATGCCCACAGCCCCCTGGCCTCTCCTAGATCACTGCCAGGCAGCGCCAGCACTGGGGCAGCACCAGCACCATCAACAGGGATGGGCACATGGGTGCCCAGACAGAGGCTGCCGGCCCTGTCCCACCCCACAGTGCCCCAGGGGTGTTGGCACCCACAGCCGGACACAGCGACAAGTGCTCCTCTGCTCTGCTGGAGGTGGCACCAGGATGGCCCAGCTCCCAGCTGGGAACCATGGTCTCACCCTGAGGAAACTCCCAGCTTTCTGTCCCACCCCACCGTACGCATCCTGCAGAGCCCGGGTGCCCACTGCACGCTAGCACTCACCACGAAGCAGAAGCCAATCGCCATCATCTTCACAGTGCGGGCACCGTGGTGCCTGCGCAGCCCCCGCCGCTCCACCAGCTGCTGGGCGATCACATCACCAGCTCCCATGAGGGCCCCTGTGACCAGCAATGCCCACTCAGCCCAGGCATGGCGAGACCCCCGAGCATCCGGTCGATAGCCAGGCCCTCCTGCAGCCCCGCTAGCCTGGGAAGGCCTGATCCTGCTCATCCTGGCACGCAGCTCCACCGTGCCCCGTGCCAAGCCTGCCCGCAACCGTCCCATGGCACAGGCCCTCCCAAGTGTCTCAGGATGATGCAGAGTCGTCTGAAATGGTACCTGGCTGCACCGGCTGCCCACGACCCTGACATAAGGCTGACCTATCACCAGGCCCTGTGGTGCCAGGGCTCTTGCAACAGAGCCCACCCCCACTCCCCACCACAATTTCTCCCAAGCCCAGGACTTGTGCTCCCCGAAACCTGAGTGCCGCGCAAATGCGGATGGCTCCTTGCAAAGCTGCCGTCTGCCGCGCTGCTCCCGCCCGGCAGTGCCACTGCCCCTGGCAGCCAGGACAGGCAGGAGAGGCTCTCCTGGTGCCGGGGCCGGCTCCTCGCCTTGGCCTGGCCGCTGGCACGGCTCCTTGCCTTGTTTCCATGTCAGTGTGAGGGGCCTTCTGCTGTGCTGTCCCCCGTGGGGTGCCGCTCGGCTGGGCCGCTGGCAGCTCTCACTCCATCCTGCACCCCTGACCCCTTCGACGCAACTTGCCTGGCCCGGTGCTGCCTCCCCTGGGGCCCGGCTTGTTCCCCAGCTCCTCGCCGGACGGGTCCCAGGCAGGTCTCCAGGCCGGCTCCAGTCTGCTCCACTCCTGGAAACCCTGAGCCCAGCAAGCCGTCCTCTCAGGGAGTGGTGTCCCCAGTGTCTCCCCTCGTCCTGGCACCTCATCAGCACTGCTGGAGCAGGGCCAGCTCTGCCCAGAGGGTGTCCATGAGCGGTTACAGAATCATAGAATCACTTTGGTTGGAAGAGATTGTGGGTTCCAACCATCACCCCAGCACTACCAGGGCACCACTGACCCATGGCCCTCAGCACCACAGCCCCACGGGGGGCTTGGAAACCCCTCCAGGGATCACGGGGACTCCACCCCTGCCCTGGGCAGCCTGGGACAGCCCTGGACAACCCTGCAGGGGGGTGGGGGGAAGAAATTGTTCCTCAGCTCCGACCTCACCTTGCCCTGGGGAAACTTGTGGCCGGTTCCTCTTGTCCTTACCCACAGCTGCTTCCAGTCTCTGGCCTCATTCACTCCCTGGGGTGCCAGGAGGGTGTTTGGAATCCCTTACACCGTGCCAGGAGGGGTTGTGGGATGAGGCAGGAGCCAGATAGGAGTAGGATTGCCCACTCCATGTGATCCCTGGGCTGATGGCTGCCCGTGCCCCCTCTCTCCAGGAGGGCTTTGCCCCACCAGAGGACGACGAGCTGGAGGAGCAGCAGCCAGAGGACCAGGACGAGTACTAGCCCCGGCACGCTCCCGCGCCCCGCGCCGCCCCGCGCCGATCCCCCACCATAGACATTTGAGGTCTTGAGCCCGTGCGCCTCGCCCTGCACTGTCACGCGCCATCACGGTCTCCGGCGGCCAAGCCCGTGGCCTCTCGGCGCCCAGCAGCTCCGGGGGGAAGCCGCCGTCTCCGCCATCAGTCGATGTCTGCCCAGCGAGGAGCGTGGCCGTACCCCTGCCGGGGGCTGGGAGGTGGGCACGGGCTCTGGCCGCTGCGCCCGGGGCCTGGCCATCGTCACCCCCACCCCGTATTTATTTCCGTCGTCCCCTTCGGCGCGAGCGCCGCAGCCACCCCGGTGTCCTCGCCTGCCCCGCTGTGTGAGGGGAGGGGGAAAGGCCGAGTCCTCCATGGGGTGGTTGTCCCAGCGTGGAACACGCTGCCTGCACCCTGCCAGCCCCGGAGCCTGGGGATGGGGGCTGGAGACAGCGGCCTGGGGACCACCGCACACACAGGGCTTGGTGCCCATCCGGCAGCCTGCGGGGAGGAGGAGGAGGAGGAGGAGGGAGGAGGTTTTGCTTCAGGTTCCTGGGAAGATGACAGAGAAACCCCAGCGCAGCTGAGGACGCAGCCGCCTGCGTGTGCGGGCAGGTGCCGGCAGGGGGGCGGGTGGGCCTGGCCACCACCAGCCAGCGCAGAGGATCCCAGAGTGGGAGCTCGTCCCCCACCATGGGGCCCCCTCCCCTCAGCCGCGGCCACCGAGGACCCCCCCACCGCGGGGTGCTGGGGCGGGTTTGCCGCGAGCATCGCGCAGCGCCCGCCCCGGCCATTGTCCCCCCCGTCGCATCGCTTGTCTGCTCCGTCACTCCGGTTGCAAAGCCTGCATCTGTGTTAAGTTTTATTTAAAATAAAACTCGTGTGGTTACAACGTCGTCCTTGGCCCCTCTGTGGCCCGGCCCCGGGCGCTGGTGGGGCTGAGCATGTGGGCAGGGGACCAACGAGCAGAGCCAGGGACAGGCCAGGTGGCGTCTTAGGAAGCCTCCTGGCCTCCTGACCCCCTTCCCAGCAGGAGAGCTCCTGTCTGGAGTCCCGTGTGGAGGCTGAGAGGCTGCGGTGAGGACATGAAAGTTCCCAATAATTTCTGCATGAGCCTTATTTTGTGTTTTCTTCCTGGTGCTGAGACGTAAAAGCCCCAGAGATGCCCCTGACTCCCGTGGGCACTGCTGTGCCCTGCCCGGCTTCCCTGCTTGTTGGTGACTTCACCTGGGGTTGTGGCTGGGGTGTGGGCGATAGTCAGGGCAGCACCCGGTGGGGTCACCCCTCCAACAAAGGCCACAGCCCTGGGAGCCCTGCGTGGTGGGCAGGGAGTCCCTGATGAAGTTCAGGCACCACAGGGAGCGTCAAGAGGGTGTAGCCGGGCTGGTGACCAGGGGTGGCAGGCGGGTCCCTGCACTGGAGATGAGGACAGGCAAGGTGGAGCCCCAGGAGAGCTGAGGGGCTTCAGGTCAGAGAGACCACAGGCAGGGGGCTGTGCACACGAGACTTGGAGACACCAGACGTGGGACAGGTGGAGGGACTAGATGACTGTCACCTTGGGCTTTGGGGTCCTAGAGATCGGGGAAAGGCTAGAACAGGAATGAGAGAAACAGGTCAGGGATCATGCCCCCTGCCCTGGGCACTGGGGAGGCCGCCCCTGGAATCCTGGGCTCAGGTTTGGGCCCCTCACTCCCTCCCAGCAG